>ML782163.1:647417-659362 GCA_009831015.1 Picea engelmannii
CCCCACCCCCCACTCTCATATATATATAAGGGTTATCATTGAAAACTCTATCACATCTAAATTTAATGAGCCCCACCCTCATATATATATATACAGCCTGAGTGGGCCTAATGGTTAAGAACATGTGTTTCCTCTTAAAAAGTCACAGGTTCAAATCCAGAGTTTGTTTTCTATGTGGGATTTAGCTACTATTTGTCTGATGGGCTGGGAAGTTCGCAATTTCTTCATGCATGGGCTTTCACTGGTTTTTTTTTTAACGCGAGAGTTTTTACTTATGGGTCGTTCAGCGTTCACCAGCCGCGAGTTAGCGGCTGTGCTGGTCAATATATACTTGAGCTTCATCAGGTGTTTTGTGGGGTCTGAATAGCAGCCATGGTGAGGTTTTGAAGGTGGGCCAATTGCGTTTCCACCGCTTTTTGGAAATGAGTGAAACATACATTTCTGCCTATCAGCAAGAGATCCCACGCTTTGCCCCACCTGTGGCGCAGAGTTTATATATAGAGGAAATAAGCGACGCCGTTTCCATCTTTCGAATTACGAATCCCTTCGGCGGGGAGCCCATGGCGGACCCGCTGAACCGGGCCAATAACCGCGGAAACAATGCAGCCACCGTCCACAGCCACAACAGGATGTTCTACAGCCAGCTTCTGAATCTCAGGCGTGGTCAAAGTGGGGGAAATGGCTCCACGGACTTTAGTTTTGGTAACGAAAGAGGAATCGAACCCAGGACCTTGCCAGCGAACATGGAGGATTATTTCATGGGCTCCGGTTTAGACCAGTTGATCGACCAGCTGTCTCAGAACGATAGGTGCGGCCTGTCCCCTGCCCCTACAGCCTCTGTGAACGCAATGCCGACAATTATGTTAAATTCCCGGCATCTGGCTAACAATTCGCAGTGTCCTGTCTGTCAGGAACGGTTCGAAGTAGGCGGCGAAGCCCGGGAAATGCCCTGCAAACACATTTATCATTCTGATTGTATTCTTCCCTGGCTGGATCAGCACAATTCCTGCCCTATCTGTCGCCATGGATTGCCGACCGAGGCTCCAGACAGTGCGCAGGCAGGATCTTCGTACATGCCCAGTACTGACTCTTCATGCCCCCCGGAACATTCAGCGTCCGGTGGCCAAGGTAATGTGGCAGGATCTCAGAATGCTCATTTGTTTTCTGTTAGGATTCAACCCACTGGGCAACACTCCCTTGCAAGTGGAAGGATTACTAATGCTGGTACAATTAATAATTCAGGAAGCAGAGATCACAATGCTGCAGGACGAGCTGGAAACAATGAGCGTAGGTGCAATCTGGTATCTTATATGTGGCCTTTTCGGTCGTCTGCTTCCAATACAAATTCAGATAATGACGTTCAAAGGCGTCAGTACCTTGTGAATTGTGCCACACTTTATTTTAGGGTCTCTTTGTGTATATATATCTTAAGCAAAATCTTGTTCACTGAAGGGCCTTAGTGCCCTTTGCTACAAAACTTAAAAGATGATCTTTAAATAAGACACATAAGAATATCCTTCTTATGTGCACAGTTAGGTATCCTGATTTTCTAGAACAAATATGAATATCCTGATTTCAATTGTTATGTGAACTTGATTTTGAAAACACATTTAAAAAATTGAACTAGTGAAGTTTGGCATTTAACATTTTTTTATAAAAATGTTAAAATAAAGAGATAAATTCTAAAAATATTTTATAATTTATAATTTTAGATTAAATGGAACACTTCTTAATTCAGTTTCTTGATTCAATGGAGTATTCACTACAATTTTAAAAATGGGTACACTAAATGTTGGATTAAGCATATTTTCTGTTTATTTTTTAGTGAAATCCTGTTAAAATTTGTTGGAACTTTAGATTTGAGTGATTGAGTGTGTATAATTCTAGTGTCCTGTAGGTTTTGCATGGTGCTGAATTTATTTATGCATTTAAAAATGCAATTTAAACAACAGAAAATGGAGATTTCAAAAAGTAAAAAAGTTTAGATAACTCCCTTTAAAAAGGGTTTAACTATTAGACTTAAAATTAAAAGATTTGGAAATCATAAATTTTACATTCCTATGAATTTTGAAAATAACATTTGAAATGATATTATTATCATTAATAAAAGAAAGTTGAAATATTATATAGACAAGGCTCATGATCTACATAGTGAAACTCTTTGTTATACTAATCCAAAAATATATTAGAATGATTTTGTAAAATTAGTGATATAAAGGAAGTTGACTTCTCCACCTTTAATAATATATTTTCAACTAAATACCTAATTTCATAACTTAAATACTCTCACACTTCTCCTTATTGGTTTCATGAAAAAGTAAACATCATCATCGTCACTTATTATTTTCATCCAATTAGTCATTAATTTATAAGACAAAATCTCATCACAATAATATTTTTTTTGGTTATAAAAACTTTGTTAGTTGTTAGTGATATTATGAAAAGGTAAACATTATCATCATTCATTATTTTCATTCAACTAGTCATTAACCTATATAAAAAGATACACATACTCTTTAGTTATAAATATAAACACTTGAGGTTGAATTAATATTCTTTTAAATGCACTTTTTACACTTTTTAATTTTTCTTTTAATTTAAAATTATCTGAAAGTTAAAATACAAATCATATTTTTACATAATATTTTAAATGAATGAAATTGAATTAGGATAGCATCTTTATTATTTCAGTTAATATAAATTATAGTTATTATAAACAAATCAATAAAAATAAAGATTATATTAAATATATGAAATCTAATAAATATAACATCTTTATTATGTAAATATAAGTTATGGTTATTATAAAAAATTTAATAAAAATAAAGATTATATTAAATGAATGAAATCGAATAAAAATAGCATTATTATTATTTTTTTTAATATAATTTATGTTATTATAAAAACAATCTAGTTTTTACTTTACTATTCATTTTGTTAAACCTGAACTTTCTCATTTTAGAAAGATGGTAAGGAAAAACCAAAACATATAAAAATTATATTAAATAAATGAAATTAAATAAGAATAATATATATATATTTTTTTTAATATAAGTTAGGGTTATTATAAAAAAAACAAAAAAACATATAGAGATTATATTAAATAAATGAAATTAAATAAGAATAAATAATATATATATATATATATATATATATATATATATATATATATATATATATATATATATATATATATATATATATATATATATAAGTTAGGGTTATTATAAAAAAGATTATATTAAATAAATAAAATTAAATAAGAATAATATTTTTATTTTTTTTAATATAAGTTAGGGTTATTATAAAAAATTAAAAAATTAAAAAATTATAAAAATTGTTTTAATTATTAAAAATAAAATTAATAAATTTTATAATATTATTAATAAAATTTATGAAAAGAGATTTGAATATTTTATATGCTCATGCTGATGATGATGATTAACGCCCATTAAGACTTAATTGGTCTATAGGATCTTAAGACGGTAAGTGATTACTTGTGATTCTTTAGAATTTTGTTTCTGTGCTCCAAAAACATTAAGAGAAACTTTCCAAGATCACCATACTTTTGTTGAGTTAAGAGGTTAGGAAGGTTGGTAGTGTAATCAAAATTTTGAAAATGAGATATAATATGAGTATAGGTTGTCCCCGAGGTGTAGGACAGTCGGTGACGGAGTTGTTAAAGTCATCGGTTCGAAACCTGCGGGGACAAAAAATCCAACCATGTTAAGGGTTGGTGTGGCTCAGGCCGGGGTGATTTTGATGGCTTAGATGCCTCTGAGTCGCGGTTTCTCAAGCCACAGGTTAATCGCGTATAGCCAACAGGTCCCGCACAAATTAACAAACAAAAAATCTGAGTATAGGTACACACTCTTTCATCCCATGACATTTTAGGAATTGACCAACGCCCATTTTCACTATGGAGCTCGTGAGAATTTGTTCTTATCTTATCAATGATTATTTTTTTCTTTACACTTGGCAAAACATATAGATAATTTTGATCTTCTAGATTAGGGTTGATTACATCTTTATAATACCTTAATTTTTTTTTCCCTCTAACTCTTTATCACACCACATTTTTTCCTTAAATTTTGATTTGACATTTTTTTTAATAGTATATTTATTTTGGAAAATGGTTTCTTCCATGATTCCACAATAGTTTATCCAATACCCGACGTCTTTATGCCATCCTCGCTTGAGTCTATGGTGGTTATGACTTGATTTTGAAGCAATTTTAGGTAGCCTCTTGTCTTCCATGTTGTTTAACTTGTTCTTATACATTAGGTATCTAGTCATAGCCATGCTCTCAATGGCAGAGAGGCTTGTTTCTAAGAGGAGCATGAGATAGGGCGTATTTCCTTTAATTTTGATATTATAGGTTATAAAATTCTTTTGTATTTGCTTTATCTTTCTCCAGGATTCACTAGAGATGCTACAGCCCCATACTTCACATCCATAAAGAATAACAGGTGTAACAAGAGTCCCAAGGAGGAGTTTCTTCTTATCCCAACTCCAAAGATCAGCTGATTTACAATTGTTTTCAAGCCCATAATAAGATTTTCATCCCCCAATAATCCTTTTCTCAATGCTATAATTCCAATTGAGCTTGTGGTGAATATCAATTCCAAGATATTTGTATGAAGTCACTTCCTCCAAATTATTGTTGTCATATACAAAAATATCATAAAAGATCTTATTGGATTTATATGTAGTGAAAAAATTAATAAAGAATTTGGAATAATTCTATAACTAAATTCTATTTATTTTTTGATAAAATTAATAAATTCTATAATATCATTAATAAAGAATTTGGAATAATTCTATTTGTTTTTTAATAGAATTAATAAATTCTATGATATCATTAATAAATGGATTTGAATTAACAAAGACTTTAAAATAATTCTATAACTAAATTCAAATTATTTTTTAAGATGTATATGTAATTGTTTTTTTTGTCGTTTTATTAGTTATTATAACTTGGATACAAAATTAAATCACTATTTAGTATTAACTATTATTAATATTTAAATAGAAATTATTATAATATTTATTTCTAGATATTTATGTAACTATCTTAATTAAATCACTATTTACAATCATTAATATTTAAATGAAAATTATTATAATATCTATTTCTAAATAGATATGTAACTATCTTAAAATATTTGATAAAATTTATAAATAAAACTTTAATTAATATTGATAAATTTTCTTAAACTATTTTAAAAATAGCTTATAAAACTCATAAAAATGTAATTTTATTCAATAATGGAAAACCTAATAATCCCATAATTAATTCTATATTCCTGGGAGACATGTCAACCACATCTTAAATACTTTTCATAATAATAATGGTTAAATATATATAATTTAGTTATATAAAAACCTCATCCATATATATAATTAAAAAAAACACAAAAATAAAAAACATACATATATACTTATTTAAGAAAACTTCCTACATTAATTATTAATTTAATATACAAATAAATTATCATTTTAAAATTAAATATTATATATATTTCAAGCATAAACCTTATACCATGATTCTCAAGAACCTATTACTTGAGTAAACTTAATTCCCTTCTCGTATCCAATTATTCTCTAAATATTTATGCATATTATAATTTTATTTTAAACTTAAATCCATTGAAGTGTGGAGAACAAGATCTTCTCGGATCCTATTCTGCTCAAAGATTTATGCTCGGATCCTTATCTTCTCCTCTATATGCTTCTTTTATTTAAATAATGCAACTTGATTAATAATTCTTACGTGCGAGCAAAGTGACAGTGAAATCCAAAAATAGACTTTTATTCTTTCCAACGCGTTCACTCAACGAATCAGAAAGCTTCCATTTAAGTCTCTCGCCGTTTCTTCTCTGATTTCCACCAAAATTTGCATCTTTCTCGCCCTAAAAGTTTGACCTGCAACTGATTTTCCTCCAACTTCTACAAAAAACCTTCGGGAGAGYAGCGTACATTATCAATACAGTTGAGCTTCATCTGGCGTGGGTTTTCTKTGGGTCTGAATACCAGCCGTGGTAAGGTTGTTGAAGGCCGTTTCTTTGAATTTCCAGGAAACTTTCTGAAGGCCGTTTCTTTGAATTTCCAGGAAACTTTCTGGGTTTATCGAGATGGATTCTAGAAGTAGTTCTGAGTACTGGTGCCATGTTTGTAATCGTTCCTTAACGTTATCGGCAGGAGATCCCATGCTTTGCCCCACATGTCGAGGAGGGTTTTTAGAAGAACGCGGGGGCCAAGATCGAACAAACCCCTTCGACGGGGAGCTCGTAGCTACCCTGCTGAATTGGCTCAATAACCGCGGAAACAACGAAGGCCACGACCAAGTACCCGACGGGATGTTGAACGGTCCGTTTCTGATTCTCAGACGGCATCCACAAGGGAGGAATGGCCTCATGGAGTTACTTTTGGGTAACGACACAGGAATTGAACCCAGGCCCTTGCCTGCAAACATTGGGGATTTTTTCATGGGTTCTGGTCTAGATCAGCTGATAGAGCAGCTGTCTCAGAACGATAGGTGTGGCCCTCCCCCTGCCCCGAGAGCCGCCGTGGACGCAATGCCCACAATTAAGATCGATTCCCAACATCTGACTCACAGTTCGCATTGTCCTGTCTGCAAGGAACGTTTCGAAGTAGGCGGCGAAGCCCGGGAAATGCCATGCAAACATATTTATCATTCTGATTGTATTCTTCCCTGGCTGGCTCAGCACAATACGTGCCCTATCTGTCGCCAGGGATTGCCGACTGAGGTTCCGGACAGTGCAGAGTCTGGATCTTCATCCGGCACCAGTAGTGTTGCTTCAACGCCCGGCGGCCAAGTTAACATGGAAGGATCTCAGCAGGCCCCTTTTTTTCTGATTGACATTGGATCCCCTGGGCAAAACAGAAATTCAAGGAATTCGCCCGTTTTTGTTGCAGGTGGAAGGAATACCAATGATAGTTCAGGAAACATAGACCAGAATAGTGCTAGAGGAGCTTCGTCCAACAGCAGAGAGAATCGTCGGAGATGCAATCTGTTATCTTATCTCTGGCCTTTTCGGCGGTCTTCTGCAAATCAGGATTCACAACGTCCTCGGAATGCTTCCAATTCAAATTCAAATGATGGCGTTCGCCGAAGGCGTCCGGCGTGGCTGTATCGTCCTTCTTGGTTCAGCTGAGTGAAATGAAAACCCTTCAAAGAATGAAGTTGCCTGTAAATATTGATGGATGGAGTTAGCCTTATGTAAATTTTCATGTATTTGAATTACGTCTCAAAATTTCAGTTTGAAGAATTTTTTCTCTGTATCAAAGGATACGTGCTCTACAGGGCAATTATAAAAACATGTATTAGATCACGGGAACTGTTTTGTCTCTGTGTTGCATGTTTTTCATTGTTTGGCCAAGAAATTTAACTGCTTTTCATTGTTTGGCTAAGAAATTTAACTGTCTAGATAGTGCTATTTCTGCAGATTGTTGCAGACCACTTGTTCATGGCGGTCGACATTATGAGGCAGACTCTGTGCCTTAGGTGAAGCAGATAGCGAAGAGTTAGAAATCGGTCATATTAGTTAGGATTTGTTATTGGAGTTCGCTAAACGTTTTATTTTTGGTTTTTTTTTATTGAATCAGTAAATGTAAATTTGGTAGATTTGGATATTGTTATTTTTCTGTTATTTAAATTGTATTTTGAATGTATAAATATATTCAGTGTATTGAAAAACTCCAAAAACACTTGGATTATACAAATTTAACCACTCAAATTTGCAAATCCAACCATTTCTCATCAGATTTCTGGCAAAATCAAACTAAAAAAATCCTAAAAAGTAAAAAGTTTTATACCTACTGTATATAAATTATATTTTGTGCATTATCACACATGATTCTTATCACTAAGACTTTTGATTGTGATTTTCACATTATGTATAAATATTTTGTGCATTATCACACATGATTCTTATCACTAAGACTTTTGATTGTGATTCTCACATGAAGGAAATTATTGACCAGGGTTATTTTGTATTAGTTGTTTCGTAACATGAACTTAGGTATTGAAATGTCGAGGGATTATAGTTTTGAATATCATTTTGATGAAGTTAAATAAAAAAAAATTACACAACCATGGACATAGGATACCTGATCCACCTTTTTAACCACTTTATGTAAGTTTTATGTTTTTGAATATCATTTTGATCAAGTTAAATTAAAAAAAAAATGCACATCCTTGGAAATAGGATACATGACCTCGTGTTAAATATTTTTGTGTAAGTTTTATGTCTAGTTTGCAGTTTTTATTGTTTATTTCATTTTTTTTTTTATGTTTTTTTTGTTTGTTTGTTTGTTTAAGAGTTGTCTTTGAGTCTTTTTTACATATTCTTTATAACATTCACATAAAATAATGCAACTAGACACATTTGAATATCACTCAAACACTTAGTGGGTTAGGTAGTTTGAGTTATTAGAGGCAAGTGAATAGCCAATAAGCCATAGAGACAAAAGTCCTAATCTTAATAGATAAATTGGTCAATTTAAGCTTCTGGCGAGGTGCGTTGTGGAGTTATGCCTACCTCCTTGTTAAGGGATCGATTCTTATGGAAAACTAAAATCCTACAAGCTTAATTTCATGATTGAAATGCCAACCCACCTTCATTAACAAACCCTATAGCTTGATCTTTATTAATGTCATTTATCCATTTAGTTACTGTAGCCTCACGGATGGAAGGATTTAAACCCTCATACCCATAGCCTAACGAGATGCATGGATGACACAACATATGCAATACAAAAAAGATAGAAAAAGGACATAAAATGAGACACAAAAATAAAAGAAAGATGAATGATCAACATAATGTGACACAAGAAAAGCTATGCAAATGAGCCCCCCACACCCCCCCCCGAAAAAACAAAAAAACAAAAAAATGATACATCATTCAAAGCATCCCTTTTTGTGTCTTGGAAAAATCATAGGCTAGCAAAGTGCATAGACATATAACCATGGGCTAGACAACAAAACATGTGCAATGTCCATATAGCCATAGCAAATATCATCATAAATTCAAGTACATGCAATGTATCTAAGATCAAGTTGCTAGAATAAGAGTGGAACTTGTGTGAATTTATGAAAAAGGTTTAAGAGTATGAAGGATGTATGGTATTCATGTATAGAAAAATTGAATTTATATGTGAATATGATAAGAAACAAATCAAAGATAGAGCCAAAACAAAACTTTTTCTCGTTGATATAAACAAAAGATAGAACCATGACAAAACATAGAAATTATAGTAGATTAGAAAAACTTGCTCACTCTATTAATTAGGAAAACACCATTCTTATAGGCTTATATAGCTATCCAAGTCGAAAATACTAATATAAGGATGCACGTTACTCAAAGACTAGAAAACAATATTATATGCACATGCACATAACTCAAGGCTGGAAAGTGATGCCTAACTAACTAACCCACACAACAAGTAATTAAATAATGTAAGATTCCCTTAGAGGGTTCCTCCCTCTAGGGGGTAGCATCCCTCCTTCAATATGGCTAGCTGGAAGGATGCACCCTCAAGGGAGGAGCACCCCCAAGTATTTGGGCTAGCTAGTTGAGCATACCAACCTCTCCTTAGGTGTTGGGATGGAGGAAGACACCCACATTCCATATCAACTCCTAGTTTAGATCAAAAGCATCCTAAATTTCCTCCAAATGTAGAAACATGTGTCTGGAAGAGAGAGATGGTTAGGCTATATATGAAAATGTAGTAGTATAAAATTGAAAGTAATGTATAGCCACAATAAATATCTACCTATGAACCAATAGGTTATACAAGTACAAAGAATAAAGATTAGAGAGATGAGAATTGAGTAGCTAAGCATTTTGGAAATTATCCCAAGCATGTATAGGTGAGAGCTATGTCATGAGGGATCCATGATGTAAAACAAGAAGACTTGGCATGTCTGGTAGGTGTTGTGGCGAGGCATTGGGTTGTTAAGAGATAAATGGAAATATGAAACAATGCAAGGGTAAGGAAGACAATACCTGTTGATGTAGATCCTATGCCTCCTAGTTTATGAAAGTGGTCAAGGGGAGGGAAAAAACTCTAGGTGTTGTTGTGCTCTGAATGGAGATGTGGATGGTTTTTTTCCTAAGTATGTTGATGCTGCAAAATTGTGAATCCATGAATTAGAGGTGTTGTTTTGGTGAAGAATGTGGTGATTTTGTGTGATCGTGCTCAACCCAAATTTAGAATGAGAATTTGATATGTACCTTGTGTGTACAAAGGAAGCCAATAGGAGAGATGGTAAGGTCATGTGCCTATGGTGTGTTAGCTATTGTTGCTAAATTTTAGATGTGTAGCAAGTATCCCTTAAGTGCACATCATCCATGTTAGAGTGTGTTTTATATCTTAGAGGTGTTATGTTGAGGTTCCAAGGCCTTTGATCCACCATTAAATGTGAGTTTCAGGTATAGGTCGGTGGAGAATATGTGTTAGAAGAAAAAAAGAGTGAGGATTTTATATGCCAATTACAAAGAATAGGTTAGGGAATTGTAGTATCTCTTGAATGGAGTTATCCAACAAAGGATTAACACTAGATGTTGTAACATTAGAGGATTTTATGCACAATGTCCCATGTGTATTAGAGGTAAGAAATATGATAGATGCTTTGGATGTTGGCATATCAAAATGAAAACCTAAGGTTCACTCAAATAAAAAAGATGAATTATGTGCTAGTGATAGGTTAGAAACAAAAGAATATCAAGATGGTTTATCTATCAAATGCCAAGATGTCATTGTGAGAAGAGGAGCGTTATGCTTAAAGTAGTGAAGAACTAAAAGTGTGCACTTGTGAAATTCTATATCTAGTATTGGAAGAGTAAAAGTGTTGGAAATAACTAATGTATAAAGAGGTGTCACTACTGTATCTGTCGATTATTGACTACCTCAAATAGGAAGAATGGACTATTTCTTGATAGGAAGTGGTAGTTGTACATTGGATTTTTTAGATGTAGGTGTTGATATCACTAAGGGTCTAAGGGAAAAAGGAATTGGTAGTGAGAATGAATGGGAGAAAGAATGAGGTTAGTAATGGAGCTTAGGGGTTTGTATGTTTGTTGAAGGTGGAAGGAGTAACTAAGAATGGGGCTAGGGTATTTCTTGTTTCAGTTAGGGAGAAGGTAAAATAGAGAGAGATATAATTGTATAGACTAATTGTTGGCACCCAAAGTATTGGGGTCATTTTGTGTGCGTGCAAAAATGAAGTTGTGCGCACTCATTCCAAAGTTTTGTGTGTACCTAAGGTAATGAAATAGAAATGAAAAAGGGTGTGCGATGAACAGAGTTTTGAAAGTGCGCAACATACCTAAAAGATTATGGAATGTGCGTCGGTCCCAGTTTTGATGCACACCGAAAATCAAGAAGACACACAACAAAATCAAGAAAAGGATCATCAGGAAATCCTCTCGAATGAATACTGCCAGCAACACGAGGGATTGTGGAGCTAACAAAGAATGAACATACATAGAAGTTAAGATTTCCCCAATTCCTTAATGCTACGTGGACTGTAGGAAGGTGCCAGAAGTGTGAGATGTCATTTTTTCAATAGAACAAGTGGATTGGAGTAGAAAAATACAACACTCTTAAGAAGACAAAGCTATAAAAGGAAGTAATGTAATGTCCCTGCTTTGGGAGATCATCACAGGGCAGAGACTTATGATGACCAGAGTAACCAGATGGATGTTATAGCGAATACATGGGTATTTGAGAGGCATTGTGGGGTCCAGTTGACATTTATCATCATATTCCATCATCATGAGCCATTCCGCACAGGTTGGCTTTGGTTTCGTTCCATTCCGACGATTTCCATGATTTTGACTATTTTGAGCTATAAGTTAATTAAAATAACTGAAGAGGGCATTTTGGGCACATTACTTGGAGGAACCTCTCAGTGTAAT
>ML782163.1:672694-691172 GCA_009831015.1 Picea engelmannii
ACAAAAATAACAGAGATACAGTAAAACTGGTTTTCTATTAAATAACGAAATAAGCTGAAACTGTAAAATGCAGCGGAAACAAGCTTGCTGGAATGGTGGCGGCTTATCTCTGAGAAGAGATGTGTCGGCAGCGCGCATTCGCCCGAAGAAGATTACAATGAGGCTCTGAAGGCCTTTTTACAATAAAGAGGAATGCCAAAAGTCCTAGACATCCAAAAACCTAACCCTAGGAGATGAAGCGCCAAAAGTCATGTGGGCCCCGTTTGGGTAAGTGAGTACATCAACTTCCCAGGGTCGTCACCTTTGCATACGATCTCCGTTTTAGTCATATAATAGCTCGTTGGAAAGATCTATCCGAGGACTACAAAAGTTTTGACAAAATTCCATGATGGAAATTTGCAACCGCAACATACCCCAAAAAACATCGTTTAGGGCCTCAAAACGGCTCCAGAAGTTCAGGACCCGAAAAACTGCTAAAAATAGTAAATTGCCAAAAATGTCAGAAAACTGTTTTGAGCCAGTTGGAGAAGGTGGGTGGCCACCGATATCCATCTGGATCAGTTTAGCCTTCATCCCTGTCACAAGACCTTATGGTCTCTGTGATCCTCTCTACGTTTCGGGTGAGACATTCCTTGACCTTGGCCAAGGATTGATATGTGATTGATCTAGGGATTTTTTGGACAACTCTGGATGAACCCTGGGTCTAAACTCCCCAAAATTAAGAAGGATGCATGCAAGTGTTGGAACTTAGATCTGCATTGCTTCCCTACCCCTTCATTCACCTATAACATCTTCTTAAAATCCTCGGCTTCAATGGCCCCTAGCCATATTTACTTATTTTTCACCATATTTTTCTTTCTTGAAAGGTGATCACATGTTTTGGTTTGAGTTTGAAACATATGTCATCTTGGTTTACCACTAATTGAGCATGCAACAGGTCACCCAATTCCTTTGTATGTGTTGATTATTACTGCTGCGTGAGACATCCTCCAAGACATAGACTGATTGAGTCGACCTCAGAGAGAGCGCATGAGTTGGGTGTTCCCATGAGATGGATATGCGGTTCCTATCTGAGATAGAACTGGAACATTGTGCCGACCTCCTCTGTGCAAAGAGTTGAGATGATACTCCAAATGATTCTCTTGTGTAACACAATGAGAAAGAAGATCTACTGAGTTGGACATGCCTATGGCTGAGAAAAGGTGAACGTGTGGAAAATCCCATGAGTTGGGTGCATCGTTCTAAGACAGAGATGAAACAATGTAATAGCCTCCTCTGAGTAGAGAGTTGAGATGATGTACTCCAAATGATTCTCTTGTGTAACATAGTGAGAAATAAGATCTATTGATTTGGACGTGCCTGTGGCTGAGCACAGGTGAACATGATCCTAGTTGCTGAGCACTAGTGAGTGTGGTTCTCCTGTGAGACATAATGAGATAGAGATGTGGACATCCATGTGGCTGAGCACATATGGATGTGCCCCTAGTGGCTGAGAACTAGTGGGTGTGTTGGGGTCCTATAATTATAGGCGAGTCGATTCTTCGACTGTTGATTTGGCGTTTTCCCTCGTGATGATGAAGTCTGGCTTAGGTGATTCCGCTTCCTCCCTCCATTCTTGTCGCTAAATCCCCCATCAACCTTGCTGCATCCTTCATCCACGCACTCCCTTGTCTTGTGGCCCCATTGATTAATTTTCCCGCCTTCCATCCCTGAATAAACAAGACTTAGGATGAACAAAATGACAATAAAAGTAGTTAGATTAACTAATATAGTTAGTATAGGTTAAACTAGTAAATAAAGAGCTAGCTAATAATTAATTAATTATTAATTAGTTAATTATTACTTAAGATAAAGAATCTAGATTATTAATTAGGTTAGTAATTAGGTTAGTAACTAGATTAGTTTAAAATTAAATAAAACTATTTAATAAAAAATATAAAAAAAATATATAAAAACATTATATTATAAATATAATAAAACAATATAAACACAAAATATTAAAAAACATTCAAAAAAATATATAAATAAAAACATATATATTAAAACATAAAATAAAATACAAAACAAATTAAAAATACAAAAATATAAACAAAAACCAAAAATATAATACAAAATATAATAATAAAACATATCATAATAAAAGAAAAAGTAATAAAATAATAAACAAAACATAAATAATAATATAAAAAAAACAAAAACAAAACAAAACAAAACAAAACAAAACAAAACATGTGCAAATAAAACTAAGGCTACCCCATACCACCCTCCTCCCCTACGTCACTCCACTCACTACCCCACCTCACACTCCACTCATCCCCCCATACGTCACCCCCACCTCACCTCCCACTCTACCCCACCTACCTCACTACCCCACATCCCATCCACTACCACCAAAATCCACGCACATCTCCATACAAGTGCGCCCCCCATCCACACCATATCAAAACTAATCAACGCACCCAAATAATTCTGGAGCCCCCCCCAACTTCCAGAATTTAACGAGGGGGGGGTCCGGAATTTGAAATAACGAACTTGCCAATCTGAACGGCCCAAAGATGAGCCCCAAAATCAACGTCCCAAAGATGAACCCCAAAATAAACGGCCTATATTGAATTCCGGACCCCCCTGGGCATTCTACATTTAAAGAGGGGGGGGGGGGGGGGGTCCAGAATACCGCTTACCACGCAAAAAAACCACTTTCCCCAATTTTTGCCAATATTTGTCTGTGTTACCATGTCTTCTTTCGGAGGAGATTATGAGCAAACGGAGACGTATTTTAAAAATACGAGAGAGGTTTTTTCTCATCACGGGATGAAAAACAAAAACCTCTCCCAGTTTTTCCAACATCGCCACGATCAGGGAGAATAGAAGTCATCTTCGAGGCCTATTTTTCCACATTTTCAATTTTCCGTTTCAGTACCGATCTTGTAGGAGCTGTTACGCCCAGCTGGGGGCAAATTTGGAGAAACTGAAGGAGTTTTTTGTCCAAAGCATGTCCATATACAATAAACTCTTTCAGTTTTTTCCTAGGTTTCATCATTGAATAAAAAATCGCGTCTGTTCGGACCCCTTTTTCGCAGAAAACCGGTCCGTTTTTCATGGTAGAAAGCTCCAAATTTGGTGGGAGTGGTGGCTATTTTTGGCCGAGGCGGTTAAACCGACTTCCGAAACTAATTGGGATGGTCTATCCTATTTATCCAGATGATTTTAATGTAAAATGGTTCGACCTGTGAGGTTCCTAGACTGGACTGTGGGTTATGCATAACCAAAAGACTTTTTTATTCTCTGTAATTTTGAGATGAACAATGAGCAGTGAGCATGTTTTATTTTACAGGATTCCTGTGTAGTGATATTGGTGGTGTTTTTCTCTGTTTAATATTTTTCCTGTGATCATTATGCTTGTTTTCAGTTCTTATCATCTGAAGGAAAGTAATAGAAGCATAATTTATCAGCAGATACTCTGCCTCTGAGCTTTTGATGATCTTTATGTTTTCTGCTAAAGCTTAGTTCAGGAATTCTTAGCTGCTCCTGTACCTAGATTTTATTTCCCCTATTTCTTCCTCAAATCAATACCATTAAACTCAATTCGATCCAATATTGCTGCTACCTTGCCCTGTGAAAGAATTTTGTCCAAAGCTGAGAGTGAATCTCCTTGTTTAAGCGTAGACCCCATTTGCCCAATGGCCCTCCTTGCTGTTCCAAATCAATCATTTAAAAACCCCAACCCATGTTCTTCATAACTAGCCTAATACCTCCTCAAACAAATCTATATCAGACAGAGAGATCCCTCTCTGAGTCTTGGAGGGCTAGATCCAAGACTCGAAGTGGTTTTAATGTTGCCTCTGTGACTGCCTCACAGCCTTGGGAAAATTACAGAGTGCTAACATAATGGCGACCATACTGGGGACCTTTTCCCAGTAGTACACTTCAAGCTCCAGCTCTGATCACTGATGGTGGATAGTGACCAGACAAAAGAAGGCTGAGATCATTCACCTGGTGACTCCAAACAGCTCCAGACAGTGCCAACTCGAAGACTCCACTGGAGGAAGAACCTGAAGCATGACCAAGCAGCCTAGAAAGACCAGGTATTCAAGCTCAAATTACATTCAAGACATCTTTGGTTTTATCTGTAATCATGTCTTGTCTTTTTCTAAGCCTGATCAAAAGTATATTGTTGAAGAGTATTTTGACCATCAGTCAATTGATGAGTCTCAAGAGATCATATCCCCAATTGTAGATTATGTACATGCTCATACACCTGTGCACATCCCGGATGCACCTGTAGAAGCCCTAGTGAGACATAAGCCTCCTGCTTTGTCTCCTACTCTTGCTAAACCTCTGGATGGTGGTAAGCCTCTTGCTTCATCTCCTGTGCTTGCAAAAATCCCAGACAGATACAAGCCTCTAGAGTTGCCTCCTATTCTCCATGACCTCCCTGTCAATTACATTAATAATGTGCCTAGGTTTGATGGAGAAAATGAGAAGATCATTGCTGAAAAACATATTCAAAACCTTGAGGATTTCCTTGACCTTTATGAGGTTGAAGAAGATGATGTCTCTATCATGATGTTTTCCCTGTCCTTGGGAGGTAAAGTTAAAGATTGGTTTAAGAACCTTCCAGCTGCTAGCATCAGAAATTTTCAGCAGTTCATGCAAGTTTTCTTGGATAGGTGGGTGGTCATCAGAAATGTTTTCCTCCTCCTAGAAGAGTATGAACACTTGAAAAGAAAGCCAGGGGAGACAATACATCATTTTTCAGCCAGATTCAATAAGGTGTATCATGCAATACCTACTGATATAAGGCCACCCCCAGGATCAGCTCACTTGCATTACCCAGATGCTTTTGATCCTGAGATGACATTTCAGTTAAGAGAAAGAAACACTATAAGCCTCGAAGAAATGCAGAACATTGCAGTTGATGTGGAGACCAACTTGTTGATCAAGAGGTCAAAGTTAAAGGATAAAGAAATGGACCAGCTGAAGTCATCAGAAGCTAAACTGGAGATTTTGGCCGGTGCCATGGAAAAGATGATGAAGAAGATTAACATTAAAGAGGAGCTTGTTGTCCAAAGACATCATGGTCCCTTGATTTCAGAGAAAGAAAGTGTCACAGTTCCCAAACATGTTGCTGCACACCCTTGGTACCATGGTTTGAATAATGATTCATTCATGTATTCAATTCACAGCACAGTCAAATATGAAGCTCCATCTCGACTTGTAGGGGAACAACCAGCTGATATGATGTGCATGTTTGACGACATTCCTTACTTGGATTGTCCACCCAAGTGGGATCAGTACGCTGATGATCATGAAGCTAAAATAGAGGTTGACTGTTTAGAGAAACCGACAATATGTCATTGGAAGGAAGAAGATCATTTACCGTTCAGATGCGACAATCAGCCATTGCACAACAGTCATGACAGCAATGAGGAATGTGCAGAAAATGTCAGAGTAAGTGAAGACACTTTGTCCTTATGTTGCTCATCTTTTCAATTTCTGAAAAGAAACTCTAGGTCAGTTGTAAATAGTGAAGACAGAAAAGTCTATGATCAATCAGTTGAAGATTCCATTAAGGATATGGAGACTGTTTTAAACCCAGAATTGCAACACTTGCCCTCCTTCAATTTTCAAATTATTGATGAAAGCTTAGAGCCTGAGACAAATTATGATTTAATCCAAAAGAACTCTGTGCCATTGTGTTTTAAATCATTTCAAGTTTTGAAGGAAACTCTTGGACAAGTGGTGAAGGATAAGTACATAAAGGGTCAGGAAATTTCATTTGAGTCAACGCAACAGTCTTGTCAGTCTTTTCAGGATCCAATAGCTGATCAGTTGGAAGGCCTGTGTGGCCAAAATCATTCTTCATTCTCTAGTCATGAGATAAAAAGCTGTTATGATATTGACATGATCAGGCAATCATTTACAGGGGTGTTTTCAGTAGAGGCATCATTACACAAACCATCAGAGCATCCACAGTCAGATGAGGAAGTGTTGAAAGACACTGAATGCATAGCTGAAAAATCGAGTCTTGAGGCTGAGTTGTTTGAAGTTGAAAATCAAAACATGGGCCAAACCTATACTGATCCTGTAGCTATCTATATGGAGAAATTATTTAATACAAGATATTTTTCCGTTGCTGATGTTTTTCCTATTGTTTGGGTTGATCAAATCTTATGCAAGGGAAAGAACGGTGGAAGTTACTCTCAAGCACGAGTAACAGACTTATTTTTTATTTTCATCACAGACAGTGAAAGAACAGAGCCGCTGGATCAACTTCTGGATTGGCTCCATTGGCATTTTTCCATTACCTAGCTGAGCAATGATTGCAGTAGGGTAGGTAGGAAAAAATAAATAAGCTCATCATTCCGAGCATCTCGTTTTAAGCCAGTGTTTATTTTCATTTCGTTTCAGTTGCAAGATCAAAACATGTACAAGTTGGAGAATAAGTTTTTGGGATCAGCCCAATGGATAAAGCTCTGGTCTACAGGTTCAGAAGTCTGTGGTTCTTGACACCTCCTGAAAGAAGCTGCCATCCCCAAGTGGAGCCTATGTTGGGGTCCTATAATTATAGGCGAGTCGATTCTTCGACTGTTGATTTGGCGTTTTCCCTCGTGATGATGAAGTCTGGCTCAGGTGATTCCGCTTCCTCCCTCCATTCTTGTCGCTAAATCCCCCATCAACCTTGTTGCATCCTTCATCTACGCACTCCCTTGTCATGTGGCCCCATTGATTAATTTTCCCGCCTTCCATCCCTGAATAAACAAGACTTAGGATGAACAAAATGACAATAAAAGTAGTTAGATTAACTAATATAGTTAGTATAGGTTAAACTAGTAAATAAAGAGCTAGCTAACAATTAATTAATTATTAATTAGTTAATTATTACTTAAGCTAAAGAATATAGATTATTAATTAGGTTAGTAATTAGGTTAGTAACTAGATTAGTTTAAAATTAAATAAAACTATTTAATAAAAAATATATATAAAAAACATTATATTATAAATATAATAAAACAATATAAACACAAAATATTAAAAAACATTCAAAAAAATATATAAATAAAAACATATATATTAAAACATTAAATAAAATACAAAACAAATTAAAAATACAAAAACATAAACAAAAACTAAAAATATAATACAAAATATAATAATAAAACATATCATAATAAAAGAAAAAGTAATAAAATAATAAACAAAACATAAATAATAATAATAATAAAAAAAAAAAAAACATGTGCAAATAAACCTAAGGCTACCCCATACCACCCTCCTCCCCTACGTCACTCCACTCACTACCCCACCTCACACTCCACTCATCCCCCCATACGTCACCCCCACCTCACCTCCCACTCTACCCCACCTACCTCACTACCCCATGTCCCATCCACTACCACCAAAACCCACGCACATCTCCATACAAGTGCTCCCCCCATCCACACCATATCAAAACTAATCAACGCACCCAAATAATTCCGGAGCCCCCCCCACCTTCCGGAATTTAACGAGGGGGGGTCCGGAATTTGAAATAACGAACTTGCCAATCTAAACGGACCAAAGATGAGCCCCAAAATCAATGGACTAGATTGAATTCCGGACCCCCCAGGGCGTTCTACATTTAACGAGGGGGGGGGTCCGGAATACCGCTTACCACGCAAAAAAACCACTTTCCCCAATTTTTGCCAATATTTGTCTATGTTACCATGTCTTCTTCCGGAGGAGATTCTGAGCAAACAGAGACGTATTTTAAAAATCCGAGAGATTTTTTTGCTCAGCACGGGATGAGCAACAAAAAACTATCCCATTTTTTCCAACGGCACCACGATCAGGGAGAATCAAAGTCATCTTCGAGGCCTATTTTTCCACATTTTCAATTTTCCGTTTCAGTCCTGATCTTGCAGGAGCTGTTACCGCCAGCTGGGGGCGAATTTGGCGAAAACGAAGGAGGTTTTTTTCCAACACATGTCCATCTACAATAACCTCTTTCAGTTTTCACCCATGTGTCATCATTGAAGAAACAATCACGTCTGTTCGGACCCCTTTTTCGCAGAAAACCGGTCCGTTTTTCATGGCAGAAAGCTCCAAATTTGGTGGGAGTGGTGGATATTTTTGGCCGAGGCGGTTAAACCGACTTCCGAAACTAATTGGGATGGTCTATCCTATTTATCCAGATGATTTTAATGTAAAATGGTTCGACCTGTGAGGTCCCTGGACTGGACTGTGGGTTATGCATGACCAGAAGACTTTTTTTATTCTCTGTAATTTTGAGATGAACAATGAGCAGTGAGCATGTTTTCTTTTACATGATTCTTGTGTAGTGATATTGGTGGTGTTTTTCTCTGTTTAATATTTTTCCTGTGATCATTATGCTTGTTTTCAGTTCTTATCATCTGAAGGAAAGTAATAGAAGCAAAATTTATCAGCAGATACTCTGCCTCTGAGCTTTTGATGATCTTTATGTTTTCTGCTAAAGCTTAGTTCAGGAATTCTTAGCTGCTCCTGTACCTGGCTTTTATTTCCCCTATTTCTTCCTCAAATCAATACCATTAAACTCAATTCGATCCAATATTGCTACTACCTTGTCCTGTGAAAGAATTTTGTCCAAAGCTGAGAGTGAATCTCCTTGTTTAAGCGCAGACCCCATTTGCCCAATGGCCCTCCTTGCTGTTCCAAATCAATCATTTAAAAACCCCAACCCATGTTCTTCATAACTAGCCTAATACCTCCTCAAACAAAGCTATATCAGATAGAGAGATCCCTCTCTGAGTCTTGGAGGGCTAGATCCAAGACTCGAAGTGGTTTTGATGTTGCCTCTGTGACTGCCTCACAGCCTTGGGCAAATTACAGAGTGCTAACAGGGTGTATGCGATCCCTTGATATATTTCTCAAGAGTCAGACTTACTTGTAACCCTATTTGTGATGTAAAGGGTACAGGTCGGCCCCACCATAAAATTAAAGATAATTAATGTAAAAGATAATTAATATGGTAATTATTAATTATATTATGAGTTGTTGAGGTTGGCCCTGTTGTGCCAATATAAACTACTGTTGACAGGTTCAATCTAATATAAGTAAAGCTAAATTCCCCATTGAAGAATCATATCACAAGTGTGAGTTTGAAAATTTCAGCAAACACTTGTTCTTGGAAAAAGTGCACACCTCTCTTGGGTGCTAGTCTTATAGGGTTTGTGAAGCACCCTTTTGTGTGCTAGTTGTTTATGGTGGTAGAGGCCTTTCTCTTGAAGAATATAACAAAGGATTGGTTGGGTTTTCTTCCCTTGTTGAGAAGGGTTTCCCAGGATACTTATTGTGTACTTGTGCATGGTGTCTCTTCTTATGATCTTGGTTGCTGCAACAAATTGTCTATGGTTTAAGTAAAAAGAAAAAGATGAAATGAACTTCATGATTAAGCCTAGTTTATTGAAAATTCAAAAGTATGCACAGGAAACATCCAAAAGAAAAAAACGAAACAATTTGGGGTAGTGGATTTCAGGCTTAGATTGTGAGCAAACAAACAGGTTAAATTTTCGGTTATGGAGATCTAATAGTCAATTAAGATCAACGACTCTTGTGCATTCGGTGTTTCAAAATCGCATGAGGTTTTAAAAATAAAGCAATGTGAATTTTTACTCCATGACTTTGGCGTTCGGACGTCCGAGCTTGTCATTGTTTCAATCCTAAAAAGTTCCCGAAGTATTGGAGCCCCAAACTGGCACATCACTCTGGGAGATATTCATACTCTATAGTCAAAATATCCCAAACTCCAAAGTGTTGAAGCTCCTGAATGCAAAAGTGTTGAAGCGTTGGAGCTCCGAAGTGCCGAAGCTTCGGATCCCCTTTCTCATAATTTCTTCTTCAACTGACATGTCATATGCCACCTGTCGGTTGATTCCAAATGACGCGTGGCACTCATTGCAGGAAATTTGGTTACATCATTCGTATTATTTCAGGTGAGACATGTCAGTCTCTTTTTATGACATGTCATTGATTGTGACAACATGCTGCCACGTCACTCCACGAGATTTCAATCCAGAGAAAACAAAGTCCCCAAGGTGTCAGAGCCCCAAACTGCCACGTCACTCCAAGAGATCTTCCTTTGAGAGATATTCATACTCTACAGTAAAAATCTCCCAAACGCCGAAGTGTCGAAGCATCGAAGCTCTTGAACGTCGAAGTGCCAAAGTGTCATAGCTCCAAAGTGCCAAAGCCCCTTTCTCAGAAGTTCTTCTTCAACTGACATGTGGCACTCATTGCAGGCACTTTGGTTACATCATCTGTGCTATTTCAGGTGACACGTGTTACTCTCTTTTTATGACACATCATCGATTGTGACAACATGTTTCCACATCACTCTAGGAGATTTCAATCCAGAGAAAACAAATTTCCCGAATTTTCGTAGCCCCGAACTGCCACATCACTCTGGGAGATCGTCCTCCAGGAGATATTCATACACTACAGTGAAAATATCTCGAATGTTGAAGTGCCTAAGTGCCAAAGCCCCTGAATGCCAAAGAGACAAAGACGCGTGGCATTCATCTATCAATGACCTATGGAATTCATTTGTCGATGACACATGGAACTCATTTAAGGCACTTTGGTTATGTCATCCATGCTATTTCAGGTGACATGTGTCACTCTCTTTTTATGACATGTCATCGATTGTGACAACATGCCACCACGTCACTCCGAGAGATTTTCAATCTAGAGCAAACAAAGTTCCCGAAGTGTCGTAGCCCCGAACTGCAAAAATATTTAATGACAAAGATATCTTAATCTCAAGTTAATTAGCAATAATTGTTGGTTAATGACTTCGTGAGTTTGCTCATTCGAGAGATATGTATACTCTGCATTCAAAATCTCCCAAACGTTGAATTTATGAAGTGGCTTATCCTCATTAATTTCATTTTTTTTAAATTTTAAACGACGCCAAATGAAGGGAACGTCGAGCCAGTCTACATCATCATATTTCTCATCTGGCAACAACTCAGATTCAAAGGAACGTGATTCAGTTCATGGGTATGACGTGAGGATGAGGAGAAGCAATACACATGTAGAACACAACCGGTCCATGTAACACCCTGTTTCCCCTAGTCTGTAAAAATAACTATACTGGCCAAGAACTATGGCAAACTCAAAGATGTGAATGTGGGATTTGAATGGACCTTAGTAAAAAGGTCCATGAATGTAAATAATGTTATATATATATATATATATATATATATATATATATATATATATATATAAGGGGGGAAGTGCTGAAAAAGAGACCACGATGGTTGAAGAAAGGTGGTGGAAGGCACCTGGAATGGTGGCATTAACTTCCACTGAACCAAACCGTATTTGGTCTTCACTGGCCTAGAAAACCAAGAGTGGCTCACTGGCCCCGAAATGAATTACTCACCAGGATGGTAGGTGAAGAGGATCCTCATGAGTTAATGAGGGATGGGGTTGAACCGCCCATCTGTGGAGGCCTCAGACCTGGCCATCGCAAGGGAATTCATGCCACACGCAACCTCGCCGGGAAATAAAAGGCAGGTAAAAGGTGTGGGAGGGGACGCGAGGGAGAGATCGGAAGAAGTCTGGAAGAAAATACAGAGTGAGTGATAGCAGAGAAGAAGGAGAGTAACCTTCATTCTCGATCACTGAAGAACTGAGACAGAGAGTCTCAAGCATCGTGGTCTAGCTCGGTGGTGGCTAGTGGTAAATCCATTTGGAGTTGCTGAGCCTACGGTTGGGTGGAAACGAGCATCCCTCTCAGCAATTGCATCACCTGGTGTTTTTCGGATAAGTGTTATATCTTGTATCTTGAATTTAAATATCTTGAAATGTATGCTCATGATTTGAACACTTATAAACGGTTTCTGTGTAGAAATGTTTGTATGGTGTTTGATCAGAAATGGTGGTTTCATGCTTATGTTGGAATGACCACATTCGACTTATATATATGTGTGTGTGTTTGAACGAGTACAAATTTTCAAGTCTGCTCTCAGGAGATTTGTTCCTGTGTTTGTCCCACCTGATGCCTTGGATAGATTTCCCCACGAAGGCACCCTATCGAGAACACTCCCTTACCTTCTAGAAGACCTTCCAGTCTAGTCTTCAAAACCTGGTCTAAATTACCTGAGGACCCGAAGGAGGATGTTATAGTTTAAGTCTTAAAATCTTGCACGAGGGAGAATGGTCCTCATAGACCTCAACATTTCAGCATTTCGGTACCCAAAATACCCAAGGGTGAGTCCCCTTACACTCGCAAGTCCCAAAACCCTGACTTGCGAAATCTCGAAATATTAGCGTGGGGGTAAATTAAGAGTTTTCGGAGTTTCGACACCCAGAGTATCTAGGTGCGAGTTTTCTTGTACTCGCGAGTCCCAAAACCCCGACCCACGAAATCCCGAAATGACAGTGTGTGGATGAATAAAGGACCTTTCGGTGGTTCGGTACTCAGGTTACCCTCCTCTTGCTAAATGCACAAACGAGATCCTTTCGGAATATCTAAGGTCTGTTACGACCGTTAAATTTTATGAAGGAACGTAGGGGTTAATGTCTCGACCCCCTTTTAACCTTCGTAAGTAGAGAATAAATCGGGACTGTCAATCCCAAGACCCATGGGAGTACCTCGACTATCCAGCTAGAGAGTACACATGGCAGCCGGTAATCATTTCGGCTTTTCGGCACCCAGGAAATCAGAGGGTAAGATCCCTTGTTCTCACGACTCGTGAAATCCCGAAATGCTAGTGTGTGGGTAAGTTATGAATTTTCATAGTTTCGACACCCGGGGTACCTAAGTGCAAGTTCTCCTGTACTCGTAAGACCCAAAACCCCGATTCACGAAAACCCGAAATGACGGCATATGGATGAGTTAGGACTTTTCGGTGTTTCGGAACCCAGAACACCCAAGGAAGTATTTCCTTGTACTCGCCAATCCCGAAATCCTGATTAGTGAAACCCCAAAAAGAACTAGCATGGACGAGTTGTGATGTTTTAGCGTTTCGATACCCAGGGCACCTAGGGGTAAAATCCCTTGCACTCGCAAGTCCCGAAATCCTGACTTGCGATATCCTGAAAGATAGAGTGTGGAAAATTTATCATATTTCGATATTTTGGCACCCGAGGTACCTAAGTGCGGGCCCCACGTGTTTTCCAGTCTCGAAACCCCCAACTCACGAAATCTTGATGGATGAATTCCCGAAATAGTGAAAGCTTGGTGTTTTCAGAGTTTCGGCTCCCCGAAAACCCAGGTGCAAGACCTCATGTCGTTGCACATCCTGAAATCCCGATGGAGGAAACCCAAAAATAGTGAAGTATGTTAGAGCTTGGCATTTTCGGAGTTTCGTCTCCCGGGAAACCCAGGTGCGAGACCTCCTGTCGTCGCACATCCCGAAATCTCGATGGAGGAAACCCCGGAATAGTGAAGTATGTTAGAGCTTGGTGTTTCAGATTTTTTGTTCTCGGGAAACCCATGTGTGAGACTGCTTGTCATTGCACATCCTGAAATCCCGATGGAGTAAACCCTGTAAAGTGGAGTGCCATATTTTAAATCCGAGGCAATTTCTAGTTATGAAAAACTATTGTTTCCCTTTCGGATTTCGGCACTTCGAGAGATAAGAGAGAAAAAGAAATACATGTATCGCGATTTCCCGAATTGCAAAGGCCGACGATCACCTCTCCGATAAGGACTATGGTCATAGCCACCGACCATATGAGTATGGGTAAGGGATGGCAGGGTCTGTATTAGGTTTCATAGGAATTCAAGAATTTTGTTCATCAGAGAAAAGATGAAAAAGGCCGATTTTTTTTGAATTCCATAGTGGGTGTGTTAAAAATTGGTATCAAAGCATGGTTACAACACTTGGCCTGCATGGGATCATGAACGAGTTGTGCAAAAGATCCATTCGAAACACTCCTAAAAGGAGTAACTCCATGTCTTAACCTTCCTAATCAAAGGTCGAAGTTAAGAATGAAAACCCCTATTGTGTGTGTGCATGAGAAAAATATGAATTATGTACTGGTTATAAAAAAAAAATGAATATAAACATTGACTAACAACCAACGTTTTTCCTTTTGCACACAGGCGGAAGATCAACCGTGGGAAATTATCAACGTATAGAATGGTGACTCACCAAGAGGTGGGGGAAGGCTCCCACAATCGAGACAAAGAGTCTGACGAAAGGAGGGCAGTAGAGACCCCTCTAGATCTAGCCGAGACTGTGAGGAGTCTCATGGTCGAATTACAAAGCTGCAAGGCTGACAATGAAAGGATGATGAAAGAACAAGAGAAACAAATGGAAATTAATGTAGTTTTACTGCAGAGCTTATCCGACTTGCAAAGACAAATGCAACATGAACCTAAGGTACAAAAACGTGGTCATGTCAGTGGACACACTGAAAGAAGCACCTCGAGAAAGGTCCACCCCAGAGATAAGGGACAAGCGTTAGATAATTCTTCTGGAAAGGAAGCTGGCGACCTGGAGGGATCTTCTAGCAGTAGAACTAGTTCTCATTCCCAAGGAAAACGAAAGAAGCAGAAACTACCAAGGGTCATAAATTTGAAGAATTTAGGAAGGCCACACCACCCTCCTTCGATAGTGAAATAAAGAAGGGAGAGGAAGCAGAGGCCTGGCTACTTGGACTAAAGAAGTATTTTAGAGTCCATGACTTCTTAGAAAATTTGAAGGCCCAAGTGGCCACCTTCAACTTGAACGGAAAGGCCTCCATTTGGTGGGAATACCTTAAGAATGTGAAAGGGGTTTGCGAATAGGACCTGTCTTGGGAGTAATTTGAGAAATACTTCCGGAAGAAGTATTTTTTAGAAAAATATTTCGACGAGAAGACTAAAAAGTTTTATGAACTCAAACTGGGGCAACTCACCATAGAGGAATATGTCAGCAGATTCCTTGAGTTGCTGAGGTATGTACCCTACATAAAAGAAGAAAAGGCGAAGGTGCAACGATTCATCATTGGACTACCTAAGGACTATCAGAACAGGATTGAATTTGATGAACTTAAGACCCTAGAGGATACTATCCAAAATGCAAGATATTGTTATGAACAACTTGGACATCGAACAGAACCTCGCGAAGGTTGGAAACCGAAGAATAGTTCGGGATTCCAGAAAAAGGGGTTTAAATTCCCAATATTTAAGGACTATAAAAAGAACTTAAGGATGACCTTCCTAGACTGAAGTGTACACCAACATAACTTTCCCTCCTTGAGCGGAAATAAACTTTCTGGATATGCCCCAGTAAAGACTGATAACCCAAAGAGAGAACCTTTGAAATGTTGGGGTTGCGGAGAAGAACATCTACTGAGAAACTGTCCACACCGACAACATAATAGTTGGAGAATTTACAACATCCAGGAAGCTACCCCTGTTAATGATGTGGCCAGGAGTGTGCCACAAATTTATGCAGCCTTGGACAATAACAAAGATGACCACCAAGCTTTAGTGGTGGAAATAGAAAGTATGATTTCCAACCATCTAGTGTATATTTTGATTGACCCTGGTTCAAATTTGAGTTATATAGCCCCTAAGACTATGGATAAGTGTAAAATACAGCCACATAAACCTACCAAGCCATGGTTGGTACAGTTAGCCACTGGCACAATAAGAAGGGTAGCATAGGTCATACCAACCTGCCAATTAATGTTGGGTGAATTCCCCACCCAAGCAACCCTTAACATATTACCCCTGGGATTGTATGATCTATTGATTGGTATGGACTGTTTGGCCACCCATAAAGCCAGATTGGACTGTTACCATAAAACCTTAGAATGTGTAAGTAAAGAAGGGAAAAGGATAACCCTTCAAGGGATCCGAAAACCTGTCTCGGTGAGACAAATATCAGCTCTGCAAATGAGAAGGTATTGACGAAAAGGATGTCCCCTATATGCAATATAGGTGTTGAAAACTATTGAAGATGACAAACCAAGCCTCGAAGACCACCCTACCCTAAGAGAATACAGAGATGTGTTTCCAGAAGAGGTACCGGGTCTACCTCCGAGAAGAGACATAGAATTCTCGATAGAACTTGCACCGGGAGAGGTGCCGGTGTCTAGGACACCCTACCGGATGAGCACACCCGAGTTAGTTGAACTCAAATTGCAATTAAGAGAAATGATAGATAAGGGATATATCCGGCCTAGTGTGTCTCCATGGGGAGCACCAATCCTATTTGTTAAAAAGAAGGACAGTACCCTTAGACTGTGTATAGATTATAGACAACTTAATAAGGTAACCATAAAGAACAAGTACCCCTTGCCCAAGATCGATGACCTGTTCGATCAATTGGGGGGTGTGTCTATTTTCTCAAAGATTGACTTGAGGTCGGGATACCATCAAGTCCGAATTAAGGGTGAAGACATCCATAAAACCGCCTTCTGGACGAGGTATGGTCACTATGAGTTTGTGGCAGTGCCATTTGGGTTAACCAATGCCCCTGCCACTTTCATGTGCTTGATGAACAATCTACTCAGCAAATTCCTAGACCAATTTGTGCTGGTTTTTATTGATGATATATTAATTTACTCCAAGAATAGAGAAGAGCATGAGGAGAATCTTAGGCTTGTGCTGCAAGTGCTAAGAGAACAACAACTCTATGCCAAATTCAACAAATGTGAATTCTTCCAGAAGCAAATACATTAATTAGGCCATGTTCTATCCGAAGAAGGAGTAGTAGTAGACCCTGACAAAATCAGGTCTATCATGGAATGGCCTACCCCAAAGGATGTTTTGGAGATTAGATCCTTTATGGGATTAGCAGGATACTATAGGAGATTTATAAAAGGATTCTCCAAGATTGGTTGTCCAATCACTGCCCTCCAGAAGAAGGGGATAAAACTCATGTGGACACAAAAATGTGAAGAAAGATTTCAAACCCTGAAACATCTACTGACCCATGCACCCGTGTTGAAAATCGCCAATCTTGAAGCTGACTTCCTCGTGTGCATAGATGCCTGTAAGGAAGGGCTCGGAGGAGTCCTTATGCAAGGAGGAAGTGTGGTCTGCTATGAATCCCGAAAATCGAATGATGACGAATTCAACTATGTGACCCATGATCTAGAGCTGGCTGCCATAATGCATGCCTTGAAAATGTGGAGGCATTACCTCCTGGGAAGAAGGTTTGTACTTATGACAGATCACTGTGGATTGCGATATCTGTTTGACCAACCAAAGCTCATTACTAGACAAGCTAGGTGGATGGCTTTCCTTAGCGAGTTTGATTTTGAAATCAAACACATTAAAGGAAAGGAAAGTAGGGTGGCCGATGCCCTTAGCAGAAGCATGAAAACAATTCACCTGGCCGCGGTGAGAACCTGTAATATAGATGCCAAGGAAAGAGTCAGAAATGCACAAGAGACAGACACATTCTTCCAGACCGTGACCTCGTACCTGTAGCGAGAACCCACAGGGATAAAGTGTGGAGGCTACCAGATGATGGAAGGAGGTCTGCTCACTTACCAAAGCAGATTGTATATCCCAGATTGTGACGACTTGAAGAGGTTCATACTGGATGAACTACATAAAAGACCCTATTCTGGTCATCAAGGATACCAGAAAATGATCACGGCCACAAGGAAACAATTCTATTGGCCTGGATTGAAGAAAGACATAGCTGAGTACCTAGCCAAATGCATAGAATGACAACAGGTAAAAGCAGAACACCAACACCTAGCAAGATTATTGCAACCTCTACCAATCCAAGAATGGAAATGGGAAACCATCTCTATGGATTTCATCACCGGATTACCAACCTCGACCAAACAGAATGACGCCATCATGGTAGTGGTGGATAAATTGAGCAAGTCCGCTCACTTTATCCCCGTCAAGTCAACTTGCAAGGCAATAGACATCACTCAAGTATTCATGAAGGAGATATTCAGACTACATGGTATGTTGAAACAGATCATGTCTGACAGAGACACAAAATTTACTTCCAACTTTTGGAAGTCATTGATGGCTGGTTTAGAGATGAAGTTGTTGTTTAGTGTTGAAATAATGTAACTGTGAAGAGCATTCTTATTATTATTGTTATTTTATTATTAGGATTAATCCCCATTGTGGATTAATCATGTCGGTAATTGTATTAGGACCAAATCCCCTTTTGCAGACTGGTCATCGGACAATTATAATGGAAGAATAAGAAGTCGGCCCCAATAGTTATTATTGAGACCCAGACTTAATTTAAAGCTGGGTTTACCCACCCAGAGTGAGAGGTCGTCCCTTCCAGTGAAACCCTTTCACATGTGCCAGTCTTGTATATATAGGAGGCTAGCGCCTCACTTCTAACACACAACTCACTTGCTCATTATCTTATGAGGCAAGCTACAATTATCAGTTAGAGAGAGGAGAAGAAGAGTGGTGCATCTCTTGGGGAGGACTATCTATATTGGTTTGAGTTATCTCTTGAACATTGTATAAGCTATTTATGATAAGGAAGTTTTTGCTGGGTTTTCTTCCCCTAGAGGGTTTCCCAGG
>ML782163.1:702658-742730 GCA_009831015.1 Picea engelmannii
TCTTAAAATCTAAAGATGAAGTATTCAGTAAATTCAAGGAATTCAAAGCCTTGATAGAGAATCTTTCCGAAAGAAAGATTAAGATACTCAGGTTAGATAATGGAGGAGAATATACCTCAAAGGAGTTCGTAAACTTCTGCAGATATTTTGGGATCAAGAGGGAACTCACTACTCCCTATAATCCTCAACAAAACGGTGTAGCTGAAAGGAAGAACAAAACAATTATGGAAGTTGTAAAGACCATTTTTCACGATCAAGATCTTCCTATGTGCTTATGGGTAGAAGTAGCAATGGATGTTGTTTATGTGCAGAACAGATTATCCCATAGTGCACTTGGGTTCAAGACCCCAGAAGAAATGTTCACCAGAAAGAAGCCATAGGTAAGCCATCTCAAAATATTTGGTTGTCCGATATTTATTCATATACTGAAAGAGAAAAGAAACAAGTTGGAACCCCCTGGAAAGAAGGGAATATTTGTGGGATACTGTGAGGTATCCAAGGCCTTCAGAATCTACATACCTGGTCACCACCATATTGAGATCAGCAGGGACATGACCTTTGATGAAGAAGAAACACTTAAGAAATCGAGAAGATGCCATCTTGAAGAAGTATATGAAGAGGAACCTGTAAATCCCAGGACTACATAATCCATGAGGGAAGTTCCCAGAGCTGCATAACCTGTAAGGGAAGTCGTAACTTCCCCTGATGAGGAGACTCCTGAAGATCATGATATAACAGAAGTTCAAGAACCTCCTCAAATGACCTTCTCCCATAAAATAAAGCCTTCTTGGGCAAGAGATCTTATTCAAGATGGAGAGAAGTATGGTGTTCCATAAGGAACCAGGAGATAGGTGAAAAGACCAAAGCCATTCTCCAGTTACACGACTTTGATGTGCAATCTACTTGATGAAGAACCTACATGCTTTGAAGAGGCCATTCAAAAGAAGGAATGGGCAAATGCCATGACAGAGGAATACCAATCCATAATAAAGAATGATGTATGGGAAATAGTTCCCAGACCAAAAAGTAAGGATGTGGTATCATCAAAATGGCTCTTCAAAATAAAACATGCTGTTGATGGAAGTATTGAGAAATATAAAGCAAGATTTTTCGCTCGTGGCTTTTCCCAGAAGGAAGGTATTGACTATGAAGAGACATTCGCTCCTGTGGCCAGATACACTTCGATCAGAACCATTATATTTCTTACTGCCAAGATGAAATGGAAGTTGCACTAGATGAACGTGAAGACAACTTTCCTGAATGGTGTTATCGAAGAGGAAGTGTATATAGAGAAACCCCAAGGATTTGAGGTTGAAGACAGGAAGTCTCATGTCTGTCGATTGAAGAAAGCCTTATACGGATTGAAGCAAGCTCCCAGAGCTTGATATGGTCGTATAGACAGTTTCTTGACGAGCTTAGGCTTTACCAAGAGTAAAGCAGACTCAAATCTCTACTTCAAAATTATGGATAATGAACCAATAATATTACTACTGTATGTGGATGACTTATTCTTAACCAGAGAAGAAAAGATTATCACTGAATGTAAACAGAGACTTGCCACAAAATTTGAAATGAAAGACCTTGGTATAATGCACTACTTCTTAGGCCTTGAGGTATGGCAGAGTCCAGAAAGAATCTTCCTTAACCAATGGAAGTACACGGTCAAAATCTTAAAGAGATTCGACATGCTAGACTGCAAGTTCATGAATACTCCCATGGAAGCGAAGCTAAAGTTGCTGGTCGATACTTCTTCAGATTTGATAGATGCCACACTGTACAGAAATATTATTGGATCGTTGATGTACCTGACGAACACCAGACCAGACATCTGTTTTGTAGTGAACACCTTGAGTCAGTTTCTGGTAGAGCCCAGACGTGTTCACCTATTGGCTGCAAAACATGTGATGAGGTACCTTAAAGGTACAATGGATTATGGTCTCAGCTTTGATGGAGATCATGAATTCACATTGAGTGGATATACTGATACAGATTGGGCAGGAAGCGTTGCAGACAGAAAAAACACTTTCAGATGCTATTTTAGTTTGGGATTAGCCATGATCTCATGGCAGAGTAGGAAGCAATCCAGTATTGCTATCAGCACAGCCGAAGCAAAGTACATTGCCGCATGTTCTGCTAGCTGCGAAGATATATGGCTTCGAAAGTTGCTAACAAGCCTATTTGAATTGGAGATGAGACCAACCATGATTCTATGTGACAACCAGAGCTGCATAAAGATGACAGAGAATCCTATTTTCCATGACAGGTCGAAGCACATAGAGATCCACTATCATTTCATCCGCGACATGGTACAGAGAGGAGCCCTGAAGCTCCAGTACATTAGCATGGATGAATAGGTTGCCGATGTGTTGACCAAACCTCTATCTCATGTAAAGTTTGAACACTTTCGAGATAAGCTTGGTATAGTCCGAAAGGACCTTCCCTGAAAGGGGGAGTATATATATTTTCCTTGCTTTTGACCTCGCTGTTAGACATAAAGCAAGATGAGTCATGCTTCTGACCTCACTATTAGACGTAAAGCATGCCGCTATGTGTTCCTTTCTTCTGACCTAGTTGTTAGACGTAAAGCAAGATGAGTCATGCTTCTGACCTCGTTGTTAGACGTAAAGCATGACGTTGTGATTCCTTGCTTCTGACCACGTTGTTAGACGTAAAGCAAGATGATTCCTCGCTTCTGACCTCGTTGTTAGACGTAAAGAGAGATGTTGATGTGTTCCTTGCTTCTGACCTCGTTGTTAGACGTAAAGAAAGATGAGTCATGCTTCTGACCTCGCTGTTAGACGTAAAGCATGACGTTGTGATTCCTCGCTTCTGACCTCGTTGTTATACGTAAAGTGAGATGATGATGTTCCTTGCTTCTGACCTTGTTGTTAGATGTAAATCAAGATGAGTCATGCTTCTGACCTCGTTGTTAGATGTAAAACATGACATTGTGATTCCTCGCTTCTGACCTAGTTGTTAGACGTAAAGCGAGATGATGATATTCCTTGCTTCTAACCTAGTTGTTACACGTAAAGAAAGATGTGACTGACACTGAGCTACCAACTTAATAGCTATGATATTGAGCCAGTGTACCAGCCTAGTGCTGTGATGAGGTATCATTTTTTTACTGATACATATTTGATGCAGATGATGATAGCATTCTTTCGAGAATGATGATGCTACCGATGAAGAAAACTTCTAATGATTCGTAAATATGCTAGCCAATGTTTCAAGATGATATTGACGATACTGTCCTCCTGATGCCACTAATGATGCAGACCTCTCTCGCCTGATGCTGATGAACAATACCCTTCTTGTTAAGGGGGAGTGTTGAAATAATGTAACTGCAAAGAGCATTCTTATTATTGTTGTTATTTTATTATTATTATTAATCCCCATTGTGGATTAATCATGTCGGTAATTGTATTAGGACCAAATCCCCTTTTTCGGACTGGTCGTCGGAGAATTATAATGGGAAGAATAAGAAGTCAGCCCCAAAAATTATTATTGAGACCCAGAATTAATTTAAAGGTGGGTTTACCCACCCAGAGTGAGAGGTCGGCCCTGCCAGTGAAACCCTTTCACACGTGCCAGTCTTGTATATATAGGAGGCTAGTGCCTCAGTTCTAACACACAACTCACTTGCTCATTATCTTATGGGGCAATATGAAATTACCAATTAGAGAGAGAAGAAGAAGAGTGGCGCATCTCTTGGGGAGGAATATCTGTATTAGTTTGAGTTATCTCTTGAACATTGTATAAGCTATTTATGATAAAGAAGTTTTTGCTGGGTTTTCTTCCCCTAGAGGGTTTCCTAGGATAAATGTTGCGTCTCTTGTGAATGTGTATTTCTCAGTGATCTTGTTCTTATGATACTCTTATCTATTTAAATGCAAAGAAATATACTAATGGCATAAAAATTAACATTTAGCACCGCCTATCAGCCTCAAACCGATGGACAGACGGAAAGAGTGAACCAAATACTAGAACACATGCTAAGAATGAATGTAATGCATCAACCCAAGAAGTGGGAAGATTACATGCCACTGGTGGAATTCACCTACAACAACGACTACCAAGAATCCTTAAAGATGAGCCCCTTAGAAGTCCTATATGGTAGGTCATGCAATACTCCTGTCAGTTGGATTAATCCCATAGACATAATCTCTTTAGGACCTGACATGTTGAAAGAAATGGAACAACAAGTGACTTAGATAAAACAAAACCTGAAGGTCGCACATAATCAACAGAAAAGTTGCATCGACCAAAAGAGAACTCCAAGAGAGTTCAAGACGGGAGACCATGTATATCTCAGAGTTAGGCCCAGGAAGAGTTCTCTGAGAATGGGATCTTGTGCCAAGTTGGCACCTCTGTATTGTGGAACCTTTGAGGTTCTAGATAGAGTGGGACCTGTAGCCTATAGGCTAGCACTTCCTCCCACAGTAAAAGCACATAATGTTTTCCATGTTTCATTATTGAATAAATATATACATGATTCTAATCATATAATTGACTGGTCTGTGATCCAGGTGGAATCGGAGGGAGAATTTCTACCAGAACCTTAATGCATACTGAACAGAAAGGAAACCCCGCTCTAGAACTGAACCATTGCATAGGTCAAGGTGCAGTGGAAACATTTTGGCCCAGATGAGGCTACATGGGAAATGGAGGATGCCATGAAACAAGCATATCTAATTTTGTTTACCTCTGTACATACATGTCATATTGATAGATAGAACATCGAGGATGATGCTCCTTTAAGGGGGAGGGAATTGTAACACCCTGTTTCCCCCAGTCTCTAAAAATAACTATACTGGCCAAGAACTATGGAAAACTCAAAGATGTGAATGTGTGATTTGAATGGACCTTAGTAAAAAGGTTCATGGATGTAAATAATGTTATATATATATATATAACTCCTGAGAGGGGGGAAGTGCTGAAAAAGGGACCATGATGGCTGAAGAAAGGTGGTGGAAGGCACCTGGAATGGTGGCATTAACTTCCACCGAACCAAATCGTATTTGGTATTCACTGGCCCGGAGAACCAAGAGCAGCTCGCTGGCCCCGAAATGAATTACTCACTAGGATGGTAGGTGAAGAGGCTCCTCATGAGTTAATGAGGGATGGGGATGAACCGCCCATCTGTGGAGGCCTCAGACCTGACCACCATGGGGGAATTCATGCCACATGCAACCTCACCGGGAAAGAAAAGGTAGGTAAAAGGTGTGGGAGGGGACGCGAGGGAGAGATCGCAGGAAGAGATCGGAAGAACTCTGGAACAAAATATAGAGTGAACGATAGTAGAGAAGAAGGAGAGTAACCTTCGTTCTCGATCGCTGAATAACTGAGACAGAGAGTCTCAAGCATCGTGGTCTAGCTCGGGGGTGGCTAGTGGTAAATCCATTCAGAGTCGCCGAGCCTACGATTAGGTGGAAATGAGCACCCCTCTTAGCAGTTGCATCACCTGGTGTTTTTCGGAAAAGTGTTATATCTTGTATCTTGAATTTAAATATATTGAAATGTATGCTCATGGTTTGAACACTTATAAACGGCTTTTGTGTAGAAATGTCTGTATGGTGTTTGATCAGAAATGGTGGTTGCATGCTTATGTTGGAATGACCACATTCGTCTTATATATATATATATATATATATATATATATATATATATATATATATATATAAATAGATATATGTGTTTGAACGAGTACATATTTTCAAGTATGCTCTCAGGAGATTTGTTCCTGTGTTTGTCCTACCTGATGCCTTGGATAGATTTCCCCACAAAGGCACCCTTTCGAGACCACTTCCTTACCTTCTAGAAGACCTTCCAGTCTGGTCTTCAAAACCTGGTGTAAATTACCTGAGGACCCGAAGGAGGATGCTATAGTTTAAGTCTTAAAATCTTGCACGAGGGAGAATGGTCCTCGTAGACCTCAACATTTCAGCATTTCGGTACCCAGAATACCCAAGGGCGAGTCCCCTTGCACACAAAAGTCCTGAAACCCTGACTTGCGAAATCCCAAAATATTAGCATGGGAGTAAATTAAGAGTTTTCATAGTTTCGACACCCGGAGTATCTAGGTGCGAGTTTTCTTGTACTCACGAGTTCCGAAACCCCGACCCACGAAATCCTGAAATGATAGCATGTGGATGAATAAAGGACCTTTCAGTGGTTCAGTACCCTTCCTCTTGCTAAATGCAAAAACAAGATCCTTTTGGAAGATCTAAGGTCTGTTACGACCGTTAAATTTTATGAAGGAATGCAGGGGTTAATGTCTCGACCCCTTTTTAACCTTTGTAAGTAGCGATAAAATCAGGACCGTCAATCCCAAGACCCATGGGAGTACCTAGACCGTCCAGTTGGAGAGTACACGTGGCAATCGGTAAGAGTTTCGGCTTTTCGGCACCCGGGAGATCAGAGGGTAAGATCCCTTATCCTCACGACTCATGAAATCCTGAAATGCTAGTGTGTGGGTAAGTTATGAATTTTCGAAGTTTCGGCACTCGGGGTACCTAAGTGTGAGTTCTCTTGTACTCGCAAGACCCACAACCCTAATTCACAAAAACCCAAAATGACGACGTATGGATGAGTTAGGACTTTTTTGTGTTTTGGAACCCGGAACACCCAAGGAAGTATTTCCTTATACTTGCCAGTCCCGAAATCCCAATTAGCGAAACCCCGAAAAGAACTAGCATGGATGAGTTGTGATGTTTCGACGTTTTGGTACCCGGGACACCTAGGGGTAAAATCCCTTGCACTCGCAAGTCCTGAAATCTCGACTTGCAATATCTCGAAAGATAGAGTGTGGAAAATTTATCATATTTCAGTATTTTGGCACCCGGGGTACCTAAGTGCGGGCCCCACGTGTTCACCAGTCTCGAAACCCCCGACTCGTGAAATCTCGATGGATGAATTCTCAAAATAGTGAAAGCTTGTCGTTTTCGGAGTTTCGGCTCCTGAGAAACCCAGGTGTGAGACCTCATGTCGTCGCACATCTCGAAATCCTGATGGAGGAAACCCCGAAATAGTGAAGTATGTTAGAGCTTGGAATTTTCGAAGTTTCGGCTCCCAGGAAACCCAGGTGCGTGACCTCCTGTCGTCGCACATCCCGAAATCCCGATGGAGGAAACCCCAGAATAGTGAAGTATGTTAGAGCTTGGTGTTTCAGAATTTCGATTCTCGGGAAAACCAGGTGTGAGACTGCCTATCGTTGCACATCCTGAAATCCTGATGGAGTGAACCCTGGAAAGTGGAGTGCCATATTTTAAATCCGAGGCAATTTCTAGTTATGACAAACTATTGTTTCCCTTTCGAATTTCAACACTTTGAGAGACAAGAGAGAAAAATAAATACATGTATCGCGATTTCCCGAATTGTGAAAGCCGACAAGAACCTCTCCGATAAGGCCTGTGGTCATAGCCACTGATCATATGATTACAGATAAGGGATGGCAGGGTCTGTATCAGGTTCTGTAGGGATTTAGGAATTCTATTCATCAGAGAAAAGATGAAAAAGGCCGAAAATTTTTGAATTTCGTAGTGGGTGTGTTACAGTCCATCACAGAGAAAGACAAGAAGGAAAGGTCGGTTATGGTCAATATAGAGAAACTCGATGATAGTCAACATGTATAGAAATGAAGCTTCATATCCGAACCCTACAACATCACAACCAGGAATTGGAGAAAATATACTCTAGAATGCAGAATAAATATCAAAGACTCCATAAAAAGCGCAAGAAGACTTGCTCCTTCCCCCAAAATATAAGTTGAAGAAGAATGCTGCCAACACATCCAGTTATCTCCCAGTTGACCTCCAACAATGCACATGGATACAAGCACTCGACTCATAATCTAGTTCTATCAGTCCTAGTTAGTTTTGTCAAATCTCAGTTCACTCCAGCATATGAATCAGTTTAGTTTTATCATTAGCAAAAATTTTAATTGCTTAAGTCAATACTTTTTAAGGCACAATAAGTGGTCATCTATGAACCACCTCTTTGTTAAGTTAAGTTTGAAGTGTACATAACTCTACTCTAGCAGTATTTACTTAAGTAAATAAGTTTTTCTTCTATTGATGGTGTAGAGTTAAGCCTCTATTCCCGATGGTTAAGAGCCTCTACATCTTTGATAAATATGAAATTTTTGTATGTTTTAAGGGGTGGGGGGTTTTTTGGGAAGAATTTAAATACATCAGACTGGTTTCACCTCTTCTATGCATGGATTAAAGCTCTCTACCTGGTGAATATACTCTTGATGACAGTGTTTTTTGTCCAAATCTTCATGTGTTTTTATCTTATCTTGAATGTAGTTTTTGATTTGTGTGAAGTACATTTCATTTCCTTTAGCTATTGTATAACTTATCTTTACTAATATGAAACATGTAATACAACTAATTCTTTGGTGAAGATTTGTTTTTATTGCAACCCGTGGGAGTAATTGTGTTTATATACATGTTTAACTCCTTGAGATGATATTTTAAGACATAAACTTCTTACAATAGATTATTCATTGAGTGGTTTGTTGTTTCCCTTTTTTTTTACCTTTATTATCTCACTTGTCTGTCATTTGTGTGCTACCAGCAAAGGAGGAGCCTCGTCCTTATCATTTTTCCAACCCAACCATGCTCTTTTCTTGGTAAAACCAACCCTCTAACTGAACAACAAAATAAAAAAATCAACCGTTCCAAAACTTGAGGTGGCCTATCTCTGCTCGTTAGTAGTCAGGTGTAGACTTTAGGACCAAAAAAAAGCATGGAACAAAACACCCAACAAACGATTTTGTTGATGACACTTGAAAGTCTTGTCGAGAGTGATGAAGGAAAGAGATGAGGTGGAATCTATATCAAGAGGAGATTCAAGACTAGTTGACTACGAAAGAGCATGAGTTTTCCCTACAAGAAACTTAGGGATTGAGACTGAATGTCAACAACTGGAAGGATACGTATCTCTACACTAATATGCATGATATTTTCTTTGCTAAATTTCCTTGTCTATTACATGAGTGGCTAAAGAGACAAATTGGTACCAATTCTACTAATTGTGGGCCTTGGAACCAGTGGTTTGGGATCAAGCCAAGATTGAAGGATTGAAAGTGTTGGATAATAAATGGACTTGATCTATTGAATTTTGGTTTTCTCGAGTAAAAGAAGGCTACATTGTTGAGTTTTTTGTGGAGTAGACTGATTCTTTCACCAAGGCTGAAAGAAAGTTAACAAAAGTTCTGAGAAAGTGGATCCTGGAGGAAATTCCACTTTGGATAAAAAATTTATTTGTGGAGGAAGGGATGATGCACATAGAGCTTGATCGAATGGTTGAGTAAAATGCACGAGCATGTAGAGGGGTTGCAAATATGGAGAAAAATAAAAAAGAAAATGGATCCATTGAGGAGGATCCCAAAATTGGTGAGATGAGGTGAGGAATGGAATGGACCGAGAGGAGAAACAAGGAAAAAGAGAAGAGAGTTAAAAAAGAAGAGTTGAGGTGAAAAGTAAAGTGGAGGAGAGAAGTGGAAAAGAGGTAGCTAGGAGTGCGTGACAAGGGAACGGGCCTAAGATGAAGAGAAAAGGGACTGCACTAGGTAGTAGTGTGGAAGAGTGTACTATGCTAGGGTGGAGCATAGATGAGGATAGGCCCAAGAAAAGGTGTGGAATTGAATATAGAGTGTCCAATGGGGATGCCAATAACAATATTATTAAGTTTCTAGGTGAGAAATTCTATGCCCCTTGACTATTGTGGATTGTCGCAACCTTAGAAGAAGATGAAGTGGAAAGAAATGGTGTGTTCATAAGAAGAGAAGTTGGAATACAGAGTAGTGGTGGGATGATAAGAAGAGAAGTTGGCACGTAGATTCGTGGTGTACTATTAGGAGAGATAGTTAGCGCGCACATTGGTAGTGCGTAGGTAGGACCAAAAGATAGAGTGTAGCGTGTTGGTGCGTCAGAAGAAGAGGAATATGGAGGATCCTCTATTGGTGGGGGATAAAATTGGGAAATAGTATATGGTCTTATGCAAATGAAAGTAGGAAACTCCCTAGGTCACCTCACAAGAAATTTTAGAAGAATATGGACTTACCCCCCCTTTGTAACACCCCCTATGTGCACTTTTAATCAAAAAGAAAATCCATGAGACAGTGAAGAAATTGGAGTAGAAGAGAGAGAAGAAGAAGATAGAAGAGAGTAGATGAGTGAAGAAGAAATTGAATTCAATACTAATTCACCCCAAGAAGTATTGGTATTGAGAAACCAAAACCCTAGCAGTTAGAGAGGAGGAACTAGCTCAAGTTTGAGGATGGAAAATCAGGACAACACCCTGAGAATACCCTTGTTCCATGGAACGGATAAGTACGATGTAGAGCAACATTGGTTTACATGTGAAGCAATTTGGTGTGTGAAGAACATCACAAACAAAGCATCCAAAATCACGTAGTTGGAGACCACGTTTAGGGACAGAGCCTTGATGTGGTATATGAAGTATAAGGCTACAATGCCAATAAGAAAGACAAGGTCCCTAGCATAAATTAAGCAAGATTTTCTTAGGTATTTTCAAAAACCTAAGTCAGAGTCCCAATGTATCACATAAGTCAAGGAGATCAAGCAGAAAGAAGGAGAAATCATCTGGGATTAAGACCAGTGATTCAAGATCTTATTAGATAAGTTGACATTCCAAATACATGATGTGTAGCAAAAACAATGGTTCATTGTGGGGTTACTTCCCCATATTTGAGTCCACTCACCCAACAGAAGGTGATGACTCAAGAAGAGGAAGTAGAAATTGCAATGCCTCTCGAAGCTATGCCAAGAGGGGCAGAGATGTCGACAACTTTGGCATAGGTGCAGTCTCAATTGGCCAACCGTACAATGCATTTATAGGATATGGAAAAGAAGAAGGTCATGCATGAGCGCGTATGGTGTACTACATGTCATTTAGAAGGGAATCACATAGATGAATGTACTATATTACCAAATTATATGGTGATAGGCACACCTTGTCCATTTCCATATGGTTGACGAAATTGTGTGAAATATGTGGATAGTGGGGCCATGTGCCACCCTACTACCCAAATTTGCAAAAGTACCAGATGATAACCCATACTCCATTCTGTTAGGAATGATGTCAATGACTGTCACTCACTCCAATTAATGAAAGATAATACTTGCAATGCATTCCAGGTAGAGGAAGAGTAGCAGGATGGTGAGTGTGTCGGTGCAGAAAGAGGTAGATACCAAGGATGTCCCCGAGGTGGATATGGGCATGGTTGTGTCTGAGGATATGGAAGAGGAGGAGGTATACCTCCCATGTGTTTTAATTATGGCGATATTGGTCATGTCTCAAAATTTTGTACCAAACCACATGTGCTTTGTGCATATTTCTATAGTCCTGAGCATGTCACTGAACATTGTCCCGATTTGCTGAATAAGTGGGATGAAAATAAGACCAGTTGCAACATGGTGCATGAGGAGCCACACAAGAATAAAAATAAGAGAAAATAAGTTTATGTACAAGTAGTAACATGGGGAGGAGAAAAGACATGAACATGTTTTGAGCATGGTGAAGGCTTAGGTCAAAATACAAATGGAAAAATAAGGAAGGAAGCTCAACCCCCTCCAAGGTTTGATGCAGCACAGGAAAAGGCAGTTATTGTTAGATGAGTAAAGAGAATTGGAAAAAGAAAGAGTGCATGACTCAAAGGTCCCTTGAGGAGGACAGGATCCGAGAAGAATTTAAAATTGAGACACAAATGTCATTGGAGGAAGCTTAGATCCGTGAATAATTACAACGTGTGATGTAGAGGTCACTGGAAGAAGCTCACACCTATAAGGAATTGCAACGCACGATGCAAATATATTTGGAAGAAGCTCACATGAACGAAGAACTCTAGCATGTAATGAAATGGTCAAAATAGGAAGATCACAGATATACTGAGTTGTGACACATTAAGCAAGATGCATATGAAGAATAGTGCCGAGAGGAATTACAATGCACAATGGGTGTATAATTTTTAAATGACTTGGATCGTAAGGAGGAATCTGAAGACCATGTGAGTTCTTTCTTACATTGTTGTTTGTGATTGTTGAATGATATAAAGGATGCAAGTAATTTGAATAAGATGTTATCTACTTGCATGAAGGATCAAGGAGTGGAGGGAGCCATATCAGCTATGCTTCCAGAAAGAGATGTATGTCAGGTCATCAAGAAAAAGTGCATTGGCCGATAATTTAAGAGGACGAAAAAAATTGGTGGCTATGACATGGAAGGAGTCATGTTGGACCTGGATTCCGAAATGAATATTTTACCAATGAAATCTTGGGAGGTGATGGGTAAACTAAAGTTGATCTAGTCACCCATCCATCTCCTCTTGTCCAATCAATACAATATCTACCCAATAGGTCGTCTAGAGTAGGTGGAAGTAAACATTGAAGGAGTAAAAACAAAGGATGACTTTGAGGTCATAGATATTATGGATGATTATGATCCATATCCTGCATTAATGGGTATTGACTAGGCCTTTGATAATAATGTGGTGTTGAACTTGAATAAGAGGCATATGTCATTTGAGATAGATACTTTATGTGTGGTCATGCCACTAGATCCATATGAAGGTGACCAATACAATGATCCAATGGATGAATATGCACAGAGATCGGTAATTAAGAATATCTATAAGATCATCAGGCATAGGGAAGATTGCATCAATGCCATCATATATGGATAATTAAGATGGAGAAGTGTCAAGTATTATGACTCATATTCTAAGGATGCCATGGAAGGTGGCAGAACAATCTATTTGAATTTTACACTTGCATATGTGTGAGGGTAATGAAAGTAGTACGCTAGATCGGATAGGAGTTGTGTGATGCCCCATGATTTGATGGGACCAACCTGTTAGAGATACTACTTATACAAATGGAGAAAAATGTCCCCAAGGAGAAAAGGATTTAGGCCATGGATTCAATGGTGTGAGGGACATTTGTGCAGTGGTGGGAAACACATCACCCCAATATTCACAATTGGGAACATGTAGTTGAGTTGATAGAGGTTTGATTACAAGCCATCGTTGAATTTGAACTAACCAATTGTTACAAGGGAAATGAGGATCATCGAGAACACATTTCCTTTTGTGAACAACATTGGACCATGAAGAATATCCCTTGAGCCCAATGGGTCCATCGCTTTGTCCAAAAGACAGATATGGTCCCTAGAAGCTGGTACATATAAGAGGAGATCAGGAGGAAAACAATCGAGTGGAACCATATGAGTTCTCAATTTTTCTTAACGTTCAACTTCACAACAAAGGATTTGTCTCAGAGTAAGGCTCTCCTCCAGATCAAGGATTTTATTTTTCATCGGAAACTAAAGGAAGCCAAACTAAAAGAGGTGGTACAATGTTGGAAAATTGATGATGATGACCCCCGCGAAATCTAGATAAAAGAGTCTGAAGGAGAGCACGTGCTAAAGGGTAAGGAAGAAGAGATGGACATACCTAACTATAATGGACTAATCAAAACCAAGAAAAAAATATTGACACTGAAGATGCACCCAAGATTGCCATGATTGGATATTATTGGGATAAGGAAACAATCAATCAAGTTGTTGACCTTCTCAACGAATATGAGGATTTGTTTCCTTGGAGTTTTTATAAAATTAAAGGAATTGCAGGATCATTGGGGGCCATGAAGATTCAAATCAAACTTGATGTCAAGCTGGTCAATAGAAGGCCTTATAGATTAAATCACAAATACAAGGAGAAGGTGTGCAAAGAATTAGATCGAATGTTGGATGTTGGGATCATTTCCCTTGTAGAGGAGTCTAAATGGATTAGTCCTATGGTGGTGCAAGTCAAGAATATTAGGGATATTCATATCTGTGTCGATTTTAGGAGTCTCAACTCATCCTATGTCCACGACCCTTTCCGCCCCATTCATGAATGAGGTGCTAGAAAATGTTGGCGGTCGGGAAGCCTACTCATTCACACATGGTTTATTACGATATCATTAGTTGTGAATCGAGGAGGAGGATCATGACAAAAACACATTTGATACTGAATGGGGGTAATTTTCAAACACTTTCATGACCTTTGGCTTGAATAATTCCCATGTAGTATTTTCTCGGATAATAGTTGTAGCCTTCAAAGAGTTTATCCACAATATTATTGAAGTTTACTTGGATGATTGGACTATGTTCAACCTATTAAAAGAACACATGAAAGCTCTTCTATTAATGTTGGATCGATGCCACCAAATACATATATCTTTGACTTTGAAGAAATACATTTTTTGTACATCGTTTGACACATTGTTGGGCCATGTGGTGTGCAAGGATGGATTCTTGGTGGAACAAACTAAGATTTCTACCATCTTGGATATGGTAGCCCCAAATTCAGTTCATGAGATACATGCCATGTTGGTTCATACAGGATATTACCATTAGTTCATCCATAATTATGCCCATATTACAACACCATTGGAAAATCTATTGCGTAAAGATATTAAATATGAATGGACACCAAAATGCCAACAAGCCTTGCATACCCTCCAAGAAAAATTGGTTATTTCACCCATTTTGGTTTTCCTCTATTGGGTGAAGCTATTCCATGTCCATGTGGAGAATTCATTTATTGTGTTGGGTGTCATTCTTATTCAGCCAGGGGAAGGAAACATTGATCATTTGATATATTTTTCTAGTCACAAGTTGTCTGATGCTGAAAATAATTAGATGGAAATCGAGCACAAGGGATTGGCCATGGTTTATGCCTTACAAAAATTTCTCCACTACTTGTTGGGATCACATTTCAAATTCTTCACTGATCACTCCGCACTCAAGTATTTGGTCAACAAGTCGGTGTTGTGAAAAATAATTTTCCGTTGGCTATTTCTTTTTCAAGAGTTTGAATTCGAATTTGTTGTTAATATTGGGAAACATAATGTTGGAATAGATCATCTGTCGCAGATCAATACTAGAGAAGTTTCTATGAGCCTCGCTGATCAACTCCCCGATGTGCATCTATTTCGTGTCAAATCCATGCCTGATCAAATAACTAAAATCATAGAATTTATAATAATTGGCCAAGCTCCCACTGGGTATATATTTGTGTAGCATCGTCAACTAGTGACCTAAAGTTTCTATTATCAATTGATTGAAATAAAATTGTATAAGTTGGGAGAAGATGACATCCTACAATGGTGTGCTCTGGAACACAAACATGAATCCATCATGTACAAGGCACATGAAGTTATTACTGGAGGCCACAATGTTGGTAAGGCTAATGTACGCAAGGTCCTACATGTGGGGCTTTGGTGGCCCTCTCTCTTTGTAGAAGAAAAATACTATTGTAAATGTTGTGATGTATGTCAACGAGTTGGAAACCCTTGTCAAAGAAGTGAGCTTCCTTTAGTATCAGTGACTGCACTTGAGCCCTTCGATGAATGGGAAATATATTTTTTCGATCCCATCAACCCTCCCGCACATTGCACAGGGGCATGCTACATTATTATTGAAACTCAATACCTCATGAGGTGGGCTGAAGTAGCCCCAGTCAAATATTGTACAATAGAAAAAGCGACACACTTCATTTTTTAGAATTTCATCACCAGATTTGGTTGTCCAAGGGTGTTGATGAGTGACCATGGGTCACATTTTTTTAATGATACCATTCAACAACTCAATTAGAAATTCATGATCCATCACCAAAAGAGCACCCCCTACCACCCTCAAGCCAATGATATGGTTAACGATTTTAATAAAATTTTAGAGTATGCTTTAAAAAACGTTTTTAATGTGCATCATGATGAATGGGATCAGTGCATCCTCGCAATATTATGGTCTTATCGAACAACATGCAAAAGGATGACAAATAATACGCCATTCATATTAGTCTATGGAAAAGAGGCGATCATCCCACTAGAATATTTTGTTCCTAGCCTCTGAGTCACCCTAGAAACCAATATGATCGATGACCAATCCCTTCAACACATGTTAAATGAGCTTATGGCACTAAAGGAATATCAAATGATGGTTGGTTTCAGCTAGGTGGTTGATAAGGACACACAAAAGGAATGGCATAATCGTAACATACACTAGAATATCCTACAACTTGGATCATTAGTTGTTTTATATGACAAAAAATATTTACAGCATCCTGGAAAGCTATGCATATGATAGTTTGGTCCCTTCCATATGGTATACATCACTGAAGTAGGTTCTACCAAGTTGGAAACCTTATAAGGCTAGCCACTCAAAGGAATCATTAGTGGCAACAGGTTGAAGGTGTACTATGGCCAGTAGGGGTCAACCATCATTTAGTTCCCTCTCTCAACATTGAATGGTGGTAGAATAGGTTTAGTGTAGGATGTACAACATATAACACATCTCCTGGTCAACATAATTTCCCTTTTTTTACGGCACAACATTCACATAATTCACGCAGATGGACTCAATAGATTGGCATTTGTTGCATATTTTCCATATTTATGAATCAGGCTGATACTCTTCCATATGTACAAGGCCTGGGTCTTGTCTGACGATTCACGCGAGATTTGGAGGAATTCCCTAGTGATTCTATTCAATGAAAGGGAAAATAATCTAATAAGGGAATTTCCCACATTCCACAAGTATATAGTCAGTTATACCACCAAAACCTCCAACAAGCATCACCAGTATGGTGGATATGCATATCGATATCCCCATGAGTCACATTCTTCTACCACTTTATTCTTTTTCTCCTAGATACCCCCCTCCATCACATATTTCTTTATCTCCTTCATCCTATTCCCAACCATATTCACTTTGTATATCCCACCCCCTGATGCTCTTGCTGGAGTAATTCTCCATGTCCCATTCCTCGCCACCTCCATAAATGACTTACTTCATCATGCCTTGGATATTTCCCCCGATTTCCTCATTGATATTAAATTTTCCCATCTCCCCTGTCATGGTTTGGTTTCTCATAATATCCATACTCTGTTATTTCCAGTTCAGTCGATCAACTCAAGAGCCTACATCTCATTTTTCACACATATTGTCAGTCTGTCACCAACTTCTCGATAGAGGTCCTTCCCCCTTCTTTCCTAGCAGATATCAACTTAGTACTCCACAATTTCTGGAACTGTGTTTCACACTTGTGGCTATCCACCATCCCTCTCATTCCACAACTGAGTGAACATGCAACATGCATCATCCCATTTGTCGATAGGAAGGGACCCTACTCAATGTCTCACCAATATCCCTTCTCCCATCCATCATCATGGAACAAAACTCCCAACACTAACCTACTGAGAGGTAGTGGTGTGGGGAAGATGAATGGAAATAAAAGTAAGTTGAAAGGTTTTTTCATCATTTGAGAGTTGGTAACTATTGTTGCTAACACCAAACATGACACTATGTTGTTGTTAATAGGGAATTTTGAGGAGTAAGTCTAAGAATTCAAGGGGAGAGACTTCAAAATATATGGTGTACTAGAAGGTTTTGAAGGAAAAGGTTACAACACAACATGTTAATCATAAGACTAGGGTTGTCTTGTTAGACCCAACCTAGATGATAAAGTTAGAGGTGTGGGGTAGTAGAAAGTTATACATGGTTTAAAAAGCCCTGAGAGATGAGGTTATTTTGGATTATGTTGTCAAGGATCATGGTTGATCCATAAATAAGGGATTTGTATCCCACTAGATTCACCAAAATCACAGGGGCTTCACCCTGTTGACCAATATATTATCACACTCATTCATAAATGGGTTTTTTTAATTGTGAAAAATAAGGTCAATATATCGTAGGTATTGGGAGGGGGGATGCGGGGTATAAAGGGGTTTATAGGTATTAGGGTGTATAAAAGGGGGTATCTAGTTAAAATAGGGGTTTATTTGATTGGAAATATGTATTGGGAGGGGGGTTCAACAAAAGGATTTTGGGAGGTATTTATGAATGTCTAGTGAAATTAGGGGTATTCTTTAATATCCCATGAACGCAAGCGCTATGTCACAGGTTCGCTGAGGGAAGACCCCATGAACAAAATGGATACTAAGAATAATTAAATATATCTTCTATGTTTTCATTCCGGGTGTCGAGTTCTCTCCTTTCAAAATTTATTCCAAGACCTCTTTTCTCACTGAGTGCAAGCACTCTTTAGGATTAGAGGTATGAATTGAACTTTGGTCTAATCTACATACATAAAATTGGAAACAACATAATATAAATCATTCCAATAAAACCCAAGACTTCAAATACTCTATCACTAAGAACTATTCCTTTGGTGCAATTCCTTTTTATGTGAATATCCAACTAAGCTAGAATCTATCAAAGTGATTAAGGCTGAGATATTTTCATGGTTCTACGTGTGTATTTATTTTTTAATGTAGTGTATTTCCTAATGAATTGAAGACTCTCCTACATGTTCAATGCTTGGGGAAATACCACCCAACCAATGTTGTCAACTATTGATGAAACCTATTAAGCTTAAATACCAACCACCAATAATGATTATGCACAATGTTCATAGCTTTATGCTCAAGGGAACCAATTTTCTGTGCAATGTTTGGATAACCAATGAACTCGACTCAATAAACCTTTAGTTCCAATTACCATGTATATGAACTCAATCTTTGAATACAACTTTCATGGCAAGGAATTTATCATCAATATGTTTGTATTCTTCCCAAATAGTTGTAATGACATAAATGAAGATTCACTGGAAATTAACATATAAATCAAAATTCCTTCACAAGTTTATTATTTATTTTACTTATGATCATCTCCAATTTTACTTATCCATCATTAACTGAACCACACAAGGGATATAAATTAATTAAAAAATGTAATATATGGCCATTTATTATGCACATATGAGTTGGACATTCATTGATTTAAGATATGTCTATACATTACTTTTATAATATGGAATCTATTAGAACATATATTGAAAGGCTTTATTTTCATGTGGGAAAGGAAAACCATTCCGCCCAATGTACACGGTGTTGGAGAGAATAAGCCCTTGGAGTTATGAACCATGAAATGCCATGACCAATGAAAAGGATGGAAATTAAAGGACTCTATAGTTTCAGTAATCAATGACCAAGTGGAAGAGTCCACCACCAAGCTCATTGTCCTAGATTATACAACACCCATCCATCCTTCTTCAACCTAGGAACATGAGGACAAGGTGCCAAGATATGTATAGTTTGTATGACCTCCAAAGTAGCTCTGAAAAATGTGTACGGTATCCAAAATATACAATCCTCAACGAAGAAAAACATTCATTTATGACCTACGTATGGGTTCAATCAATAGATAAAGGTAACATACAACCTCTCTACATTTCCCAAGCAAGTATAGGAGCTAAAAAAAAATCCATATATTATAATTGGTGCAAGAAGAATTCTAGAAAAATTACTATAATAATCTAATAGCCTAAAAAATATAAATTATGAACTCCCTAAAGATTTGCAATACATATATCATGATGACCTTAGATTTCTTATCTCATAAATGGATGAATGGTGGAAAAAAAAGGGTTGTTGGTATTATCCATTTTCTCATCGAGTTTGTAACTATCAAGGAAATTCTCCATCCGGAGCTCAAAAGAGTTCTCAACTAATTAAAAAGAGCACTTTCAACAATTTAAATATGGAGAAGCTTCATTTTAAATTCATGGTAAAAAAATAACATAGTATATAAAGAAATTTGTCTTACAAGAACTTAGTGTTTTACTTGGAAATCCAAATGATAAAACCAACAATTAATGGTTTCTCAAAGCTTTTATTCTGGAAATGTTTGGTTATACTTTTATTCCTAGCTCTGTATGCATACTACCCTCTTTGTCCAAAATACCCTTTGAGAGTGAAATTACAAGAAAAAATAGAGAGAGTTGTGGTAATGGGAAGGATAAAAGGCATGGTATTTAATTTCTCATCACTCAGTCTTTCTCTCCTATTTTCATTTTTTATCTTTATTTAATTATTTATTTTTCCTCTCATTTGTCTCATTTAGTTTTACATTTGAATTTTCCTTAATATTTTATATAACCTCATTAATTTTTGAATTGCACTTAGGCACTGAGTCTTACAAGCATTCACTTGTTCAGATCCATTTTAGATCACACCTCCCCATTGAGAGGCCTTTGGGCTTGCAAAATCTTACAGGAAAAAATTTAGATGAATGTTCCTTCTATATACTTTTCTAGGACATGGATTTGACTCTATATTATAGATAAAAATTTAAATCTTGATCTATCTCTAGGTACTGGATCTACCTCTAGTTATGGATGTGACTCTATTTCCTAGATGATCACTTATTTCCATAGTGAAAAAAAATTCTAACTAACTCTTGGCTCTAAGAAATATTCAATTCTGAACTCTTTCATTAGAATTCATTCCCATATTCAGTGTGCAATTCTATTTCATTCTTATAGTTGGATATGATCTATCTTACCAGTCAATGAATCCAAATCTAATTTTGGTTTTCTTGTTGAATATGATCCCAATAATATATGTCATCATGTAGCAATTCCATAAGAGGATGTATATACTTCCTTCTTCTACTAGGAAAAATTACTTCCTAGCAAGGAAATTATTCTTTGTTTCTGTTGGCATGTTCTTACTAGTCCTCTCTGTCAATCCTTAGAGGAGTGAGTGTTGTGAGAAGATAGTAAAGAGAGAAATATGTTATGTAACAACTATAGGTGAAGCCCTAGGTTCTGGATTTTGTTAGGGTTGAGGGAAAGAAGGGATTGTTGAGAGATGAGGGTGGTAACATACATAACCCAAGAGAGAAGGGTTGGTGCAGAGGGCGGCCTCTAGAATCCCCAAATAAGGGTGACATATCATAAGAGAAATTCTTGGGGTGGGATGGAATCCTATGTAAAAAAATTAATAATTATCATATCTAGGAAGATGTTGAGCTTAAAGAAGAAATTGCTACACAATAGTTCACTATGTGGAGCCAATGGCTAAGAGAAACTACTAAACAAGGTAGATGGGGTGGAGAATAGACCTAAAAGAACCCAAAAAACTTAGACATTTGAGTTCAAATAGAGAGGAATAGAGCATGTAGAATGGGAGGGTAGCCTCCAGATAACTCTAATGTCTAAGTGAAAATGAGCAATAAAATATCTTACTACTCTAATACAAAATGGTAAGAAACAACCTACCCACAAAACAAATCAGAGACAAGACAAAACTTGTTTTTATAATCTAAATAAATGATAGAACCATGAGAAAAAAAAAATAGAGTAGATTAAAACAAAGTGATCACTTTATTAATGGGGAAAATTCCCTTCTGATAGGCTTACATATCTCTCCAAGCCTAAAATCCTAATCTAATGATGCACATCAATAAAATACTAGAGAATGATATTATATGCACATGCACACAACTCAATGTTGCAAAGTGATACCATAACTAAATAACCCACACTAAAATTAATTAACTAATGTTATAGTCCCGTAGAAAGATACACCCTGAAGGGGGTAGAATCCCTCCTTCTCCTAGTTGGCTAAGCTAGATGGAAGGATACACCCTTAAGGGAGGAGTTCCCCTCAGTATTTGGTCTAGCTACATGGTTAGCTACATGGTTAGTTAGCTAAGCTGTTTGATCCCTCCTTCAACTAAGTTGTTTGAGCCCTCCTTCAGTGTTGGGATGGAGGAAGACACCCACGTTTCATACCAAAATAATTCCAAAACAAGTGTATCACCAATAATGTTAATATTCAAAGATAGTGAAGTGTATGTGGATAGATGATTAGTACTTGTGAAAGCCTCAGGAAATATATTTAATGTAATCTAATTGTAATCATTAATATAATGGAAGATTAGACCTTTGTCATTCAATTACTATGATGTTATTTTGTCTTATTTTTAATATTATTTTCCCTTTATTACCCATCATCTATGTTCTTTAGACTAAGCTTTCAAATGGGTCCATTGCCTACTATGGAACAACATGGTTTCACAATATTATGTTGGGATGTTGGAAGATGTTATAGAACCATGATTATTTTCACTTCTAGTGGCTCTAACAAGTTCCATCTATATGGGATTGTTTAAATTATCAATAAAATTAATCAATAGAATCAACATTAATAAATTATTCTCATTAATAGAATTCATAAATAAAATCAACATTAATAAATTATTTTCATTAATTGAATAATACATGGGATATGTTTTTCTTTTTTCTATTTTTTTAATTTGTCATTTTTTAAGAGAAAAAAAATGATGTCTTTATTGATATATTATTTTTTATATCATTTGTATCCTTCTATTATTTCACATTATGGTGAGAATGCATCTTATTTTTATATTGAATGTCACTTTGCATTTGTAAAGCACTCTATATCATAAAGTGGATGCAAGTAGGACTCAAAGATGACTCCAAAGCATACAAAATCAAATTCTAAATAGATGCAAGAAGTGATGTTGTGTTTAGTGTTTCAAATTCCAAATAGATGCAAGAAGTGATATTGTGTTTATTGTTTCATATGTTTTATGTCTTCCTTACATTTTGACTATGTCACCTTGCATTGTTTTGTGAACTTTATATTGTAAAAAATATTTAAATATGACTCCAAAGCATTAATATTAAAGATAAAATAGATGTAAGAAATGAATATTATTAATATATTTTGTGGACTTTATATTGTAAAAATTATTCAAATATGATTTCAAAGAATTAATATTAAAGATAAAATAGATATAAGAAATGAATATTATTAATACATAAGAAGGTTGGGAAAAACAAAAAAGACATAAAATTGAAATAAAAATTTCACAAAAATGTTAAAAAAGGATCATGTGATCCATTTCCAAGTTTATGCATCCCATTTTTATCTACTTTTCATCCCTTTTGCATCTAATTTGTGTCTTTCTACCCATTAGACTTTCCAACCTATGACTTTTTAGTTACTATCCTAGTGACTTACCAATAATCCTAGTATTATTCTAAAACTACAACTAGTAAATAGTATGTAGTAATTATGAATTTTATTATGATGCAAATAAACATGTAATATTATATTCTTGAAGTTAACATTGATATTTTTTATATATTTATTTAAATTTTTATATTAAATTATTAAGTTAATATTAATATGTACTTTATAATTCAACCCCAAGGGTTAGATTAATTGATTGAAGTATCTTCCCAAGACATGTTATCAATGGGGAGGCTTTAGGTCATAGGTTCAAGTTGAGAAATTTCCTCAGATTTACTATTCGTTATACTTTATTGTAGGTTGAGTCACTATTCATTTAAATTAATTGGGGAAGGTGGAGATTGTGTTAAGTCTTCCTTGGAAGAAACTACCTTATAATTGATATCAATATATGGTAAAATCAAAATACTAAGTTAAAATTTAATATTATAATTTAAAGTTGGGACCCCATTTCCCAAATTTTTGGATATTTGGTAATGGACACAAACACATAGGGCCTCACACATAGAATGTAGGAATCAATGTGTTTTACACATTTTAGTAAACTTAGTGCTTTTTCAACATGTCATCATTGTGTGAAACATAAGAGTGTCACTAAGTGATACAAGTGATTCACATAATCCATGCACTCATGCACATAAGAAACATACTCATGAATATAAGAGACACACCAATGCACATAAGAGATGCACATAAGTAATTAACAAACACACATACATGAGAAACCAACATAAGAGACACACTCACCCACATAAGTGACACGCATAACATAAATGACATAGTTCGACACTTAAATGAAAAATTCCCTCAAATATTTGATGTACTCACGTGCATAATAAATGAACCTAGGATAAGTAATGTAATCATCCATATAAAAAATGTACCTAATGTAAGTGATGCACTCATTCACATGAGTGACACACTCCCACACATAAGAGATAAGCCTACCATAGAAACACACTCACACAAATAAGTGGTACAAATTTCACATAAATAATGAAATAACATACATAATAGATTTATTATCACACACATATCATTAACTCACTCACACATATGCATAAGACATAAGTGCATCTCTTAAATATCACTTTGCTCCTTTGTGAGATGCTTCACTTCCATAAACAAGTCTCACAAAGATTTATTTCCTCACATTGTTAACTCTCCTCCCATCCACTCCCCCTATTGCAAAAAAAAATTGGTTGGTTGAACATCTCCCCCCACACACATTAAGTATACCCCTAATTCAATTCTAAAATACCCCTCATCCTCTTAATACCATATAAGATTCAAGAGTTAAACCTTAACTATTTTTAAACCCTTATGCCACTAGTTTTCTAGTAAATCCACTATGAGCCATGTGCTCACACACATACACATAAGAAACATTGACACACCTAATTACCCACACCCTCATTAAAAATGCACTCACACATATAAAAGGCACAATCTATGATACAAAGTGTATGTCACTACTATCATCTATTAGCCAACACCATAATAAGAAGTTGATGCCTATGTTTATTACAAAATGCATAAGAAATGAACAGGCAATAAAATAAAGGACTACAAGCTATAATGTAGAAATTCATATCCATCAAGGTTTAAAATAGATGATCAATTCGTATAGACCATACTCTTGCATACCAACTCAAATTTGGGTGCACATTAACTTAATGGAAAGATTGAGACGAGAAGAAAAAATGAAGTGAATAAAAATAAAAAGATATGTAATATAGATGCAACAAAAATATAATAATAATGAAAAAATAAAATTTATACACAAGAGTGACATAAGAAATATTCATAAAATTAATACACAAGAGAGACACAATAAATATTCAAGAGGGATATAATATATAGATGCAGAATACAACACAAATGTGACAAAACTTTGATATAAAACAAAACAAAAATGATGCAAAGTTAGACAAAACTTAGATATAAAATAAAACAAAAATGATGCAAAGTTCGATATAAGAAGATGGAAAAAAAAGCACAAAACAAAATTTTGCAAAGATGTAAAAATCATAATATATATAAAAAATGGATATAGAAGAATACAAAAACAAAAAAACAAGATTCTAGCATACGCTTATGTGTCATATTTTCAATTTACATAAAACATAAGCTCAAAATATAACATCATAACAATATATTGTAATGGTAGTGTGCATTTTCCAAAGACATGGTTATTAAAAATTATTTAATAAGAGATAATAACGGAATAGACTTTGCATGCACAAACATAAGTCAAATAAATGTAAAATAATTAATAAAAATATTATAAAAATATTTTTATTGCCTTATAAGATAATTTTTAAAATATTAAAAATTTTATATATAGTTGTTTTTAATATATATCTATATATATATATATATATAATTTTTTATTTATTTATAAGAAAATTATTTAATTAAGAAAAGTATTAATTTGAAATTTAACTACTATATTAAAAATAGTTGGAAAAAATATATTTTCTAATATATATATATATATCATTTAAAGGAAGAAGTTTTTTTTAGATGACATAGAGTTTGGGGTTAAGCGGCTCGCAAATGGGAAAGCTAAGCACATTGAAAGCTACCAAGCTGCAATTTTTAAAATCGGAGGGTCAATCCTTATCCCTAACATACACAAGCTCTTCAATTTAGCAGTCAAGCAGGGCTTCTCTAAACCATGGAAGCAAAGCCTCATTGTTCCTTGATGCAGGAGCAACTCTCCACGTTATCCAGCCAGCCATGCCAGCGAATTCAAATCACACGCTAAGAGAGAGGCGCAGTCCTCATTAAAATCTGAATTGAATGTAATTTAATGTTTAAGCTGGTGAGCTGTGAAGTCGTGCCTTTGCGTAGGCTATAGATAAGATAGGCATTTAATGTTTGTATGGCTGAGATCTAGATCCGATAGCGAACTAGACAATGCATTCAATGCAATTGAATAGGGTAGGTAGGTTGGAGGGAAGCACTCGAAGAGCCCCCTCAGGTAAAAGATATTTTCATATCTCATTTTGGGAGTGAGTTGAAAGGGAGAAGAGAAGAGCCAGAGAGAGCTCGAGAACACCTTGTAAATACAGGCATTTGCCATTTTAATAAAAAGAGCAGTTTTTCCTACATGTATTCAGTGTTATGTGGATGTCTGTGAGTGTTCTTTTATGTTGTAGATGTATACTGTAGTTGTCCATTTGCAGGAGTGTGTTTGATTTCAGGTGAAGGTCTTTGAGGCTTCACACCAGGAGGGTGTGACGGAACACTGCGGGTTCTGAGAGCCGTGCACAGAGGATGCATTTCTGAATACTGCGGGTTCAGACAAAGATGTGCTGCGGCATAAGCACTGGAATCAACAACTCAGGAGAAGACCTCAAGGTTGTTGAATACCTTGGAGGCAAGGCTGTGTGGGAGAAGACACAGTTGCAGACAGAATCTCTAAGGAGTTTTGTGAAGCTATGCCAGGTGGGCATTGAGTCAGTGCAAGGAATGCACAAGATAAGAACTCTGCTGTGAGTTCAGAAAACATAAGCTAGAATCACTGGGGGTTCTGTGAATCTCTGCCAGGTGGGCATTGAGCCAGTGCAAGGAGTGCACAAAGATAGGAACTCTGTTGTGAGTTCAAGAAGGACCAGAATCACTCAGGATTCTGTGAAGATCTGCCAGGTGGGCATTGAGCAGGTGCATAGAGACACAGGAGAAAGGAGACAGAACTGTTGAACGTTCTGTGGAGAAGACACTTCGCCAGGAGGGCGTCAAGTAAGCGTGCAGACAGGGACAGAGGAGAGAAGAGAACTCTTTGAGTTCTGGAAGTTAGAGGAAGAATCCACTAAAGGATATTTGCGGGGTTACTGAATGACCAGAAGCACTCAGCAAGAGGTTGCTGGAGTGAAGGATAGCCAGGAGGGCATCCAAGCATTCTCCATCTGAAGGAGAAAAGGAAAGAAGAACCGAGTTTCCTTGGGAGGTCGAAGCTACAGGAGAAGCTCAGGACAGATAACACTTTGCATGCGAGGGCTCTGCAAGGAGTGTAGAAGCTTTAGAATCCTTTGATGGGTTCAAAGTACCCAAATCACAGGAGGGACAACGTTTTTACACACGCAGTTGAGAACTCAGAGTGAGGAGTTCGCAGAGGAGAAGGAAGACAAAGGTTGAGGCCTTTTGAATTTTTGGAAATTCTTCCAAGCCTGGGAAGAAGTGCACAGAAGCTCAGGAGGAGCAACAACAGCCATCGAATCGACAGGAGAAGAAATCTGGATCGTTGAGGATTTCACGTCTAGAGAGCATCAGAGGGAGTGCACAGGAAGAAACGATCTGCACTGTCAGATCTGGAGAAAAATCCCGTTAGCCATCAGATTTGGCGAGAAGCGAGGAGGTTACGACTGGGTTTCCAAGGTGCAAGCCCAGGAGATTTTGGACCGTCGGATGTTCACACAGAATCCCGTAAGTCATTGGATCGGGAGAAGGCACACAGGGTTTAGCCTCTGGAGGAGCGCACAAGAAGGACGGATCTGAACCTTCAGATCTTGAACAAATTTCCCGTCAGCCGTCGGATTGGACAGGAGCTTCACGAAGTTTACCATCGGGACTTCAGCCATCGTGATATCGGGAGTCATGAGGACAAGAAAGTCGAGACACTTCAAGTCTCGAAACACCGGGAAGATCTGGACCGTCCTTTAGCAGAGACACGTGGTGGAGATTGAGGCATTGGGAGTCGGGATATCAACATTCCTGTGGACAGGAGATCGGGCAAGTCCACTTTGAAAACCCCGACACAAATCTGATCCGTCCGTTTAGGGAGACAAGTGTCAGAAATCCGAAGAGAGTCGGGATATTCAGCATCGGGAAATTGGAGTTCCTGAGGTCGAAAGAGTTGGGACATCAAAAGTCTCAAAATCCCAGAGAAATCGGGACCGTCCATCAGAGGAGGACACATGGAAGCAATCGAAGCCATCGGGAAAAGTCCCGACAAGAAGTCATTGATCGACGTTTGGGTCATTAGGATATCGGGGATCCTGGTGACAAGAGGTTTGGGCATTTTGGATTCCCGAAGTCCAAAACCCCGACAAGGAAGGAGCCATCGTGGGGGCCAACTGTTAGCATATCAGAGAAGGGAGAAAGCTCCGTTGTGTGGGGGCTAGTTGTTAGCCTATCGGGATTTGGAGGATCGAGAATCCCATGAGCAATTTCATTTTGGCATTGGAAACACTGAAACCCCGACGAGTGATAAGACTGAGGTCATGGGGATAGTGGTCATATGGGCCAAGATCATAGCCAGAAGGGCTAACGCGTAAAGGGCGCATCGGGATTCGAGGAATCGCGAGTCCTGAGGATGTTTGCATTTTGACATTGGAAAGCTCGAAACCCCGATTGGGGAAGTATGGCTGCGGTCATATAGAGGTGGTCACGTGGACCAGGAGCTTAGCCTAGAGGGCTAACGAGAATTGGAGTGCGTCGGGATTTTGAAGCCAAAAACCCCGATAGGAGGATATAAGGCTGCAGTCTTATGGGGAGCGGTCATATGGACCAAAGGGAATATCCAGGAGGGGCTAAGGCCGGATGAGAGCTTATCGATGATCGGCGATTCAAGAGGTAAAGAACTCTTGATGACGAGGAACACGAAACCCCGAAGCCTGAAATTAAGATCAGGGAAATATCGCAGTCATGTGCAGAAGGCCGTGCGGGTGAAGAAAGGACCTGTGGATCGGGTTTCGATAGAGATTCCAGCCGGGAATCAGAAGAGCCGCTTCGTCTCATGAATGAGATTGAGCGATCCTTAAGGACCAGGAGGTCAGGCGCAGAGACCCTGCGGGGTATGTAGAAGCGAGCGTCATCGCGCCGTCAAGTGGTATCAGAGCTTGATTCTTGCTTGTATATTTCAGGCAAGAGAGGAAAGAGGTAAGGAGCACTCTGATACACATCAAGTGGTATTAGAGCTAGAACTTTGTTTGTATATTTCAAGCAGAAGGAGAATATAGAGCATTGGAGACTCTGTGAGGATTTTTTGCAGGTAGGCGACAATCAAGAACACAGTCAGGGAGACTGGAGGATGAAGCTGGTAGAACTCTTAGTGCAAAGTGATAGCATCAGGTTTGCTAGGAAAGCAGACAGGGACAACACCATGGTTACTGAAGACCATAGGCATGCTGGGAAGAAAAGCAAGGCAGAAAAGCTTGCAGAAATGGATAAAGACCTCTATGAATTAAAGGAAGACATAGAGAAGCTCGAACTGCAGATGCGGCAGGATAAGAGGTCGATATGGATGCGTGAATGGCCCATGAGGAAGATGAAAGCAAAATGGCCATTCAAGGAGTTGATGGCCAGGGGGGCAGTGGAGGCTGTTAAAAAGATGGTTGAGGTATGCTGAAAACCTCAATGGACCAGAAGAAGAAATGGTTCAGGTGTGTGAACCAGAGACTGGGAGAGGTCTCGATGATGAAGAGAATGAATTGGGATAATTTGAGGATCTCAAGCACTGCCAGGAGGGTAGAGAGGAAATTCTAGATTGCCAGGTGGGCAACAACAAGAGATCACTATGGGATCTCAGAGACTGTCATGAGGACAACCAAGGAATTTCACATTGCCAGCTTGGCAATGAAATGAGGTCGTTGCGGGATCTCGAAGACTGCCAAGAGGGTAGTGAAGACATCTCATATTTCCAGGTGGGCAGAGATGAAAATTCGAGCCTATCTGAAAGTCTCATGGACTCGGAGGTGAGTTCAATTCAGCAAGGAGTGCTGATGAAGATGGGATCGGTTGATCTCATAGTTTTCCAGGAGAGCAGCAGAAGCATCCCATATTTCCAGGTGGGCAGGGATGAGCAGATGAGACTATCTGCGGGTCTCATAAACTCAGAGGTGAGTTGGAATCAGCCTGAGGAGCTGACATAGTAGGTGAGCTCGGAAATGGATCTGGATCAACATGTGCAGCTAACAGGGGAAGATATGAGAGATCTTCTGATGATTGGGGGAATTCAGATATTCCTACCACTTTCCCAGGATGAGGCAGAAATCTGTGTTGCAGGTGCAACAATAGTAGTAGAACAATCAGCTGTGACTGTCAGGAAAGAAGAGGGATTAAAGCAGACTTTGGAAGCTACCCAAGCAGATGAAGAAAATGAGCATTCTGAGGAATGGCTCAGTATTTTCAGCTAGGAAGCTGAGGAAGTTGTAGCACTAAAGATGACAGCAAAAGAAGCAGAAGAGGATGATGAACATTCTGAGGAATGACTCAGTATTTTCAGCCAGGAGACTGAAAAGACTGCAACATGGGAGGTTGCAGAAGTAGAGGAAGAAGAGGCAAACAACATTAGTTTGGTTGATCTGTGGGAACAGATAGAAGTCCTGGAAGAGAGGGTGAAGATGCAGAGCATGAAAATCCAACAGGTGAAGTTGGAAACTGAAGAAGAAGGCATGGGAGATCATGATGATCCACCCATGTGCCAAAAATTTTTGCAGCTGGGGAGACTGCAAAAACATAGCCAACCACTGGAGCAGTTGGAAAAAGTAATAGAATAGATCAGAAGGCTGATGTTGGGGTCAACAGAAACTGCCAGGGAGGAGAGGTTGATTAGAAGAGAAGTACCAGTAGAAGTAGCACAGAAGCAACAACAACAGTGGAATGGAGCAGATGGGAAGCTCCAGATATTTGTTTGGGATCCAGGAGGATTTCCAATAGCTGAGATGGGAAGCTCATGAGCAGGAGCTCATGATTTTGTAGCTGAGGAGTTTGATGCAGGAGCATCTCTCCACGTCAACCAGCCAGCTAGCCAGCAATGCCAGCGAATTCTAATCACACGCTAAGAGAGAGTCACAGTCCTCATTAAAATCCGAATTTAATGTAATTTAATGTTTAAGCTGATGAGTTGTGAAGCCGTGCCTTTGCACAGGCTGTAGATAAGATAGACATTTAGTGTTTGTATGGCTGAGATCTAGATCCGATAGCGGACTAGATAGCCCATTCAATGCAATTGAATAGGGTAGGTAGGTTGGAGGGAAGCGCTCGAAGAGCCCCCTCAGGTAAAAGAGATTTTCATATCTCATTTTGGGAGTGAGTCGAAAGGGAGAAGAGAAGAGACAGAGAGAGCTCGAGAACACCTTGTAAATATAGGCATTTTCCATTTTAATAAAAAGAGCAGTTTTTCCTGCATGTATTCTGTGTTATGTGGATGTCTGTGAGTGTTCTTTTATGCTGTATATGTATACTGTAGTTGTGCATTTGCAGGAGTGTGTTCGATTTCAGGTGAAGGTCTTTGAGGCTTCACACCAGGAGGGTGTGACAGAACACTACGGGTTCTGAGAACCGTGCACAGAGGATGCATTTCTGAACACTGCGGGTTCAAACAAAGACGTGTTGCATTATAAGAACTGGAATCAACAACTCAGGAGAATACCTCAAGGTTGCTGAATACCTTGGAGGCAAGGCTGTGTGGGAGAAGACACAGTTGCAGACAGAATCTCTGAGGAGTTCTGTGAATCTCTTCCAGGTGGGCATTGAGTCAGTGCAAGGAATGCACAAGATAAGAACTCTCCTATGAGTTCAGAAAATAGAAGCCAGAATCACTGGGGGTTTTGTGAAGCTCTGCAAGGTGGGCATTGAGCCAGTGCAAGGAGTGCACAAAGATAGGAACTCTGTTGTGAGTTCAAGAAGGACCAGAATCACTGAGGATTCTGTGAAGCTATGCCAGGTGGGCATTGAGCAGGTGCATAGAGACATAGGAGAAAGGAGACAGAACTACTGAACGTTCTGTGGAGAAGACACTCCACCAGGAGGGCGTCGAGTAAGCGTGCAGACAGGCACATAGGAGAGAAGAGAACTCTTTGAGTTCTGGAAGTTAGAGGATAGCAAGAGGTTGCTGGAGTGAAGGATAGCTAGGAGGGCATCCAAGCATTCTCCATCTAAAGGAGAAAAGGAAAGAAGAACCGAGTTTCCTTGGGAGGTCGAAGCTACAGGAGAATCTCAGGACAGATAGCACTTTGCGTGTGAGGGCTCTGCAAGGAGTGTAGAAGATTCAGAATCCTTTGATGGGTTCAAAGTACCCAAAGCTCAGGAGGGACAACATTTTTACATGCGCGGTTGAGAACTCAGAGTGAGGAGTTCGCAGAGGAGAAGGAAGACAAAGGTTGAGGCCTTTTGAATTTTTGGAAATTCTTCCAAGTCTGGGAAGAAGTGCGCAAAATCTCAGGAGGAGCAATAGCAGCCGTCGGATCGGCAGGAGAAGAAATATGGACCGTTGAATATTTCACATCCAGAGAGCATCAGAGGGAGCGCATGGGAAGAAACGATCTGCACCGTCAGATCTGGAGAAAAATCCCGTCAGCCGTCAAATTTGGTGAGAAGCGAGGAGGTTACGACTGGGTTTCCAAGGTGCAAGCCCAGGAGATTGTAGACTGTCGGATGTTCACACAGAATCCCGTAAGCTATTGGATCGGGAGAAGGAACGTAGGGTTGAGCCTCTGGAGGAGCGCACAAGAAGGACGGATCTGAACCGTCAGATCTTGAACAAATTTCCCGTCAGCTGTCAAATTGGACAGGAGCTGCATGAAGTTTACCATCGGGACTTCAACCATCGTGATATTGGGAGTCACGAGGACAAGAAAGTCAAGACACTTCTAGTCTTGAAACGCTAGGAAGATCTGGACCATCCGTTAGCGGAGACACGTGGTGGAGATCGAGGCATTGGGAGTCGGGATATTGACATTCCCGTGGACAGGAGATCGGGTAAGTCCACTTTGAAAACCCTGACACAAATCTGAGCCATCTGTTTGGGGAGACATGTGTCAGAAATCCGAAGAGAGTCAGGATATTCGGCATCGGGAAATCGGAGTTCCTGAGGTCGAAAGAGTTGGGACATCAAAAGTATCGAAATCCCAGAGAAATCGGGACTGTTCATCAGAGGAGGACACGTGGCAACAATCGAAGCCATCGGGAAAAGTCTCGATAGGAAGTCATTGATCGACGTTTGGGTCATCGGTTTATCGCGGATCCTAGTGACAAGAGGTTTGGGCATTTTGGTTTCGCGAAGTCCAAATCCCCGACAAGGATGGAGCCATCGTGGGGGCCAGCTGTCAGCATATTAGAGAAGGTTGAAAGATTTGTTGTGTGGGGGCCAGCTATTAGCCTATCGCGATTTGGAGGATCGGGAATCCCGTGAGAAATTTCATTTTGGCATTGGAAACCCCAAAACCCCGACGAGTTATAAGATTGAGGTCATGGGGATAGTGTTCATATGGGCCAAGAGCATATCTAGGAGGGCTAATGCGTAAAGGGCGCATCGGGATTTGAAAAATCGCGAGTCCTGAGGACGTTTTCATTTCGACATTGGAAAGCTCGAAACCCCGATTGGGGAAGTATGGATGCGGTCATATAGAGGTGGTAACATGGACCAGGAGCTTAGCCTGGAGGGCTAATGGGAATTGGAGCGCGTCGGGATTTTGAAGCCCAAAACCTCGATAGGAGGATATAAGGCTGCGGTCTTATGGGGAGCGGTCATATGGACTAGAGGGCATAGCTAGGAGGGGCTAAGTCCGGATGAGAGCTTATCGGTGATCGGGGATTCAAGAGGTAAAGAACTCTTGACAACGGGGAACACAAAACCCCGAAGCCTGAAATTAAGATCAGGGAAAGATCACTGTCATGTGCAGAAGGCCGTGCGGGTGAAGAAAGGACCTGTGGATCGGGTTTCAACAGAGATTCCAGCCGGGAATCAGAAGAGTCGCTTCGTCTCATGAATGAGATTGAGCGATCCTTAAAGATCGAGAGGTCAGGCGCAGAGACCCTGCGGGGCATGTAGGAGTGAGCGTCGTCGCGTCGTCATCCCTATTTTTAAAAATGGGAATAGAAACATTCCCTCTAATTATAGGACCATTATGATTAACCCGATTTTAGCCAAGATTTATGGAATTATTTTGGAAAAGAAGATTAGCCTTTGGCTAGAAAGTCACAGTAAAATAGCTAAAGGCCAGGCTGGGTTTAGGAGATATCATTCAACTGTGGACCATATTGTTACCTTTAGGATCATTGCAAAGGAGTTCCTCAATACTAAAACCAATCTTTTTTGTTGTTTTGTTGACATTAGAAAAGATTTTGACATGGTTCCTAGGAAAAAACTTTGGAATAGGTTGGAAGAGATAAAAGTGCTTCTCGAGTTGAGGGCTTCTGCAATAAGGATGTATGAGAACGGTATTGCTAAGTTTAAAAACAACGAGGGATGGTCAAAAGATATTAACTGCAATATCAGAGTCAAACAAGGTTGTCCCTTATCCCCTACCCTTTTTGGCATATACATTGACAAGTTAGAAGAATGCTTGGAAAAGGCATGTTGTGTCGGCCCTACTCTCACTGGTATAGTCATCAATCTTCTTCTTTATGCCAATGATATCATTCTTATGGAAAGGAGTCCCCATGATCTTGAAAACCAACTAAGAATCCTCAAGGAGTTTTACTCCAATATGGGTATGACTGTTAATAATGATAAGACTAAGGTCATGATTATTAAATCCAATAAGATCTCTTATGATACCTTTGTATATGACAACACCAACTTGGAGGAAGTGACTTCATACAAATATCTTGGAATTGATATTCACCACAAGATCAATTGGAATTATAGCATTGAGAAAGAGATTATTGGGGGATGGAAAGCTTATTATGGGCTTGAAAACAATTGTAAATCAACTGATCTTTGGAGTTGGGATAAGAAGAAACTCCTCTTTGAGACTCTTGTTACACCTATTATTATTTATGGATGTGAAGTATGGGGCTATAGTATCTCTCGTGAATCCTGGATAAAGATAGAGCAAATACAAAAAAAAATTATAACCTATAATCTCCAAATTAAAGGAAATACACCCTATCCCATCCTCCTCTTAGAAACAAGCCTATCCCCGATTGAGAGCATGGCTATGACTAGATACCTAATGTATAAGAACAAGTTAAACAACATGGAAGACAAGAGGCTACCTAAAATTTCTTCAAAATCAAGTCATAACCACCATCGAATCAAGCGAGGATGGCATAAAGATGCTCGGTCTTGGCTAAACTATTGGGGAATCATGGAAGAAACCATTTTCTAGAAAAAAGATACTATTAAAAAAAACGTCAAATCAAAATTTAAAGAGAAAATGTGGTGTGATAAAGATTTAGAGGAAAAAAGAAAATTAAGTTATTATAAAGATGTAATCAAACCTAATCTAGAAGATGAAAATTATCTGGCTGTTTTGCCAAGTGTAAAGAAAAAAATAAGAATTTCTAAGATAAGAACAAATTAACACAAGCTCCATAATGAAACTGGGCGTTGGTCAATTTCTAAAACTCCATGGGATGAAAGAGTTTGTCATCTTTGTGACACTAAGAAGGTTGAAGATGAAATGCATTTTATCTAAGATTGTCCAGCCTATACCCATATTAGATCTCATTTTCAAAATATTTATCACACTAAAAACCTTCCTAACATCTTAACTCAACAAAAGTATGGTGATCTTGGAAAGCTTCTCTTAATTCTCTTTTAGCACAGAAACAAAATTCTAAAGAATCACAAGTAATCACTTACCCTCTTAAGGTCTGATAGACCAATCCAGTCTTAGTGGACGTTAATAATCATCATCATCATCATCATCATCATATATATAATTTCTTATTTATTTATAAGAAAAGTATTAATTTGAAATTTAACCACTATATTAAAAATAATAGTTGGAAAAAATATATTTTCTAAAATATGTTTAAGTTATTTTTTATTTTACAAAATCTTTTATAATTGAAAACAAAAAATTTCACTTTTGTACAAAAAAAATTATATTAAACATATACTTTATCTTTTAATTTAAATATCAAATAATTATTTATTTTGAAATTAAATCTTATATATATATTCAAAATTTGTTACTCACACCTTTTTAACCATAAAAATGTTAATTTAGATTGAATGAGAGAAGATATGAAGGAATGAAAATGGAGGTCGTAGGTGCAGGTTGAGGTCCTAGGTTTTCACACACACATGTAGGCTTTGGCTCCTTGTTAGAGGGAGAAGGGGATTTAATATGAGAAGGGTTGGTGGTTTGTGTAACAGGGATGACGGGTCTCAGGTAAGAACCAGGTAGGGAGGAAGGGATGTAAGGGGCAACCATAAATTCTTTCAAAGATATTGTCAAAGGGTTCCCCGATAAATGAGGCGAGGATGTCAAGATGGGTGGGTTCTGCATTAGTCAGACAGGTACCCAGACCAAGGATGGGAAAGATACAAATTAGACTATCCAGAAAAGTAAATGTAGAATGGTTGTCTAGCCAAGATAAGTGAAAAACCCAAGTTCGAGGTCACCTCGACAAGAATTGGGAGTGATATTCAATGGATGAGGGACCATGATTTAATTGGGAAATTTATGGGAAAATGGACATCAGAGAAAGCCTTACAATTGTAGATCAAGGCCAAGTGGAAGGTGAAATAGGGAAAAATAGATCTTCAACTTGGGTCAAAAGGGTTTTTCACAACAGTGTCTCGAAACCTGGGGAGCGAGACAAAGTGTTCGATGAAGGCGATTATTTATTCAACTCAGTGGGATTGCATTTGATATTCTGGACTTAGAGGATGCTTCTTAGAAAGAAGACTTTACAATGGATCCAATATGGATCATGATGTATTCCTTTTCCAAGGAGTTTTGGGAACCTGAGATCATAGAGGGTATCAACAACACTATACGTTCCTTTGTCAAAATATCAGAAGTTACAAAGGAGACAAGGTATGTATCCTACTCTAGAATTTGTATTTATATGAATGTTGTGGGTTCCCTCCTAGAATCGATAGTAATATCTTACCAGGACAAAGAATGGACCCAATCCTTAGACTATGTAAATATCCCCTTTAGATGCAAGAAGTTCCATGTTCATGGCCATCTCTTCAGATATTTCCCCCTAAATGTGATTAACCCAAAAAATAAAGAAAAAGAAGAGACAAATATGAAAGGATTTACTAAGATTCCAATTAAAAGGAAGGGACGAAGATGTCCTCCGAAACAACCAATAAGAGGCTTGTCCAAGAACCCAACTAATATCTTTAATATCCCATAGGGGTAACCTAGCGAAACCCCTGGAGAAATAGAGTTGAAGAACCAAAATAATGAGACCAAGCAAGGTATGTAAACATGGGAAGACTTAACCAAGAGACGTAACATAGAAGCTTAATCAAGGAAGGATGAAAAAACATGGGATTAAGTAGAAATAAAGGAAATAAAATGCTCAGGATCAGACAAAGAGGAGGAATCTAATCCATACATTTCCCATGACATGGACCTCGAGGAAATTTCATTGTATATTCCATCTCTACGTGAGGCCCGTGGAGATTAGAAGATCAACAATATCACAATATCTCAATTATGGAAGTTGCAGCGATATATGATCAAATGCAAAGTGGTAGGAAATAGTCAAGGGGTGACATCAATAGCCTTTGAAAATCTAGGAATCAAGACCAATCCCCTTAAGACACAAAATAAGATCCATGAAGAAGATAAAAATAAGGAGAGGAAACCCCATAGACAAAAAATAGAAGAAATTGGGGCCCTAATGGTCGATTATGGTCAAGTGGTCTATCTCACAGATAACTATTTTCCCTCCCAACAAAAATGTTGAATATAAATATTACATCATGGAACATAATAGGTATGAATGCCCTGTCAAAAAAAACAATGTTAAGTAAAATAATCTCTCGGGATAAGGAAAATATAATGATGATCCAAGAAACTGAGTGTGATGTAGAAAACATGAAAATAATTACTCAGAAAATTTGACCAGAATGTGAGGAAAAATAGATCAAGGTAGAAGGAGTAATAGTAGGGGTCACCACCCTTTGGGATCTGGAATACATGGACATGGAGGACCATGTGACTAGCCACATGCTACTCACCTTAAAATTCAAGATCAAAAGTTCAAGGAAAGATGTCTATTTTACGAATGCTTATGGCCCGCAATCCCCCAGTCTTAAGAGGAGCTTATTGGACACAACAAATTCTTTAGGATCCAACCTACATCACCAAAGTTGGTTAATAGGGGGATACCTCAACATGATCAATACCCTACTATAAAATAAGAGAGGTATCTGAAGGTTCAACCATTAGATGTTGTATTTGGAGAACTCATAGAAAATCTCAGATTAGTTGATGTCCCCACAAGGAGTGTCTTATTCACCTGGAACAATAAAAGGGGAAATTATCATAGGATTGTAGTTCTCCTTGATAGGTTATTGATCTCTGAAACCTGCTTCCAGTCTAGGCAGGACCTATCAGCTGACATCCTTCCATATTATGGCTCAGACCACTAGCCCATAGTCCTAGAATGGAAACAAGTTTGGAAGAAAGGGCCGATTCCATTTCGGTTTGAGAAATTCTGGTTAGATCATCCAAACTTCCTATCAAAACTAGCTTTGTGGTGGAGAGGCTCAAAAGATTTGCATGGAACAAAAATGTTCCAGTTGCAAAAAATAATCAAGTATGTATGGATGTGCATAAGAAAATGGAACAAAGAAGCATTCAGATATATCTTCGAAGAAAAGGAAAAACTAGAACAAGAAATGGAGGAGATCCAAAAAAAATGGATTCATGGGATTCAATCAGAGGACCTCATGACTAGGGAGGAGAAAATCAAGATAGATCTAGTCAAAATAGATCTTTAGGAGGATTTGTTGTGGAAGCATAAATTTAGAATCCTGTGGCTCAGAGAAGGGGCAAGAATACTAAGTTATTCCATAATTCCTTAATATAAAGAAGAATCTGAAATAGAATAGTCTCTATCAGAGCATAGGATAGTAGCATCAAGGAGAAAAAGGAGGACATTGAGGAACAACTCACGGATTATTATAGACATCTCCTCTTTGAAACTAATGTACAAAGGCATGAAGTTATATCCAAAATTGTTGAGGCCATCCCCACGCTAGTTTCTCTTGAACAGAACCAGAACCTGATGCGACCAACCTCCATAGATGAAGTAGAAGGGGTTGTTAAAAACACGGAATAGGGGAAATCCCTTGGTCCAGGTGGTTTCACTATTGATTTCTTCCAGGAAGGATGGCCAATTTTTAGAACACACATCTGGGAAGTGGTAGAGGAATCACATAGCTCCAAGAATATTCTTCAGGCATTCAATGCCACCTTCATCAAGTTGATCCCCAACTTCAAAGGAGAAAAGTCTACAGAAAAGTTCAAACCCATCTCCTTATGCAATGTTATTTATAATATTGTCTCTAAATTGGTAGCTTCCAGGATTAAGTCTTTACTCCCGAACATAATTTCATAGGAGAATGGGGGGTTTGTGGAAGGTAGGAAAATCCTAGATGGGATTTTTGTTTCCCATGAGGCATTACATTCCCTCAAAGTAACAAAAAAAGATGGAATGATGATGAAATTGGATATGTCTAAAGCCTACGATAGAATGAATTGGAACTTCCTAAGGAATATTATTCTTTCCTTTGGATTTGGAGGGGAGTGGCTCGAGTGGGTGTTGAACCTTGTTTCCTTCACTTTCTTATCTATAATATTACATGGATATCCCTTGAAAACCTTCAATACTTCCAAGGGGATTCTCCAGGGAGACCCCTTGTCTCCCTTCTTATACATCATCCTAGTTGAAGGTCTCGATTGCAACCTCTCCCTAGCCAAAAGGAAATGAGACATTAAAGGGATCATCCTACATTTTGAAGAGGAGGCCCTATCCCATCTCTAGTTTATGGATGATACATTGTTTATGGGATTATCCACGGTGAAAGAATCTCTAGAATTAAAAAGAACATTGGACCTATTTAACATGTCCTCGGGAACCACTATCAACCAGGAAAAATCCTAGATCTTCTTATTAAAAACTCCCCTCCCAATCCAGAGACACCTAGATATGCTGCTAGGATTTCAACCTTCTGCCCTCCCGACCAAATACCTGGGAGACCCCCTTATCTCCAAGGCCCTCCATAATCCATCCTGGGAGGAAATAATCGCCAAACTGGAAGCCAAAATTAATAGTTGTACCCATTACTTTATTTCTTTACCAGGTAGAATCTTCCTGGTCAAGTCCATCCTTTCACCCCTCCCCCTATAGCTCTTTTCACTTCAGGCTGACCCCCTAAAATTTCTTAAGAATATCTGATAGTTGCAACACAAGTTTCTATGGGGGGGGGGGGGGGGGGGGGGGGG
>ML782164.1:26987-80421 GCA_009831015.1 Picea engelmannii
AGAACCTCATTCCTCAGAAGGGGAAGGAAAAAATGTTTCCCCAGTAGACATGGATAGGGAAAGACAGGTTGCACAATGACACTCAGAGAGAGCTTAGAAGAAAAAAACTATGCTTTAGTTTCAGGGATCCATGAGAACCAAGTCACCAATGTATGCACAAGGGAAAGTTCCATTATATTGAAGTACTATCTACTGAAGTATATGAAGGTGAGGAGGAGAACCCGAACAATCTAGATGAGGGTCAAAATAGTGGTGAGACAGCACACCTTGAAATTCCAGAACATGCACCATTACAAGAAGGGGTAAATAAGGTGACCATAGCCACATTTTCAGGAGTCCCTAGGTACTATACCTTCTGAATCGGAGGAATTATACATGGAAAAAGAGTTACAGCTCTGATTGATGGAGGGTCCACCCATAAATTCATAGATTCAACATTGGTTACCAGGAGACAAATTCCCACAGTGCAATTTGATGGTTTTTAAGTAGTAGTGGTAGATGGGTACAACATGATGTGTACCTAAAGGATTAGAGGGTTGGATGTGACATTGGATGACTACACGTTGAACGATGGCTTTTATGTGGTGGAACTAGAAAACACCAATGTGGTATTGTGAGTACAATGGTTATATTCCCTTGGAGACTTAAAAATGAATTATCGACAGATGAGGATGGAATTCATAGACACTAGTGGTCAACGTGTTATCTTGAGGGGTATGTCATTAGGAAAACCCAAGGTTGTATCCAAAATATGCATGGAGTCTCTCTTTGGACACGAAGATGTGGAATGCACAACATAGTTTTTGGTCACAATACAGAAGCCATCTCAGGATCATCAACATTACCATGAGGACATAAAGGAGTTACTAGGTAAGCATGAGAAGGTATTCTAACCACTACCCGCAAGAATACCACTAGACCAAGGATTCAAACATGTCATTGAGTTAGAGGAAGGAGCCAAGACAATGATTACTACACCATACATGCACCCAAATAAGTTCAAGGATGGGATAGAAAAGGCCATACAGAAGCTATTGGAGATGGGATACATCCGACTTAGCTCTAGTCCATTTTCTTCTTCGGTAGTGTTGGTGAAGAAGAAGGATGGCACGTGGAGAATGTGCATTGACTACAAGGTTCTAAACAAGAAGACTATTAAGAAAAAATACCCGATACCAAGGATTGACGAGATGGTAGATGAGCTACATGGAGCAATATATTTTTCGAAGATTGATCTTCAATTAGGATACTTAGAGATCAGGGTGAGAGAGGAGGCCATCCACAAAACAACATTTCGATGTCACTATGGTCACTATGAGTTTCTGGTCATTCCCTTTGGGTTGAGTAATGAACCAACTACCTTCCACTTGTGTATGAACCATATCTTTAATAAATAGTTGAGAAGGCCCCTATTGGTGTTCTTTTATGATATTATGATCTACAGTAAGAGGAGGAGGGAACATTTAGGGCATGTGGCTGATATTCTCAACATTATGGAGGAACAATCACTTTTTTCCAAGGAGGAAAAGTGTGAATTTGGATTGAAAAAGATCTTTTATTTAGGGAACATTATAGGCGTTGAGGGAGTGAAGGTGCCCCAAGAAAATATCCATGCAATCCTATATTTTCCTACCCCTAGGTCAATCACAGAGTTGCAAGGATTCTCTGGGATATGCATCTATTACAGACGATTTGTGAAAGGGTTTTCACAACTTGGGTCATCTTTGATAGATATGACCAAAAGGGGATCATTTAGGTGGATCGAGAAAGAACAAACAACATTTGACCAAATGAAGAAGGTAATGAGCACTTACCTGGTACTAGCACTTCCAAATTTCTCTCATCCATTTGTACTAGAGTGTGATGCATCTCGAGAAAGGATAGGAGCATTACTAATGTAAAACCACCATCCCATAGATTTTATGAAAAGGAAGTTGAGGGAACTAGAAAGGCTCTACTCCATCTATGATAAGAAGATGTTTTCTATTATGCATGCACCCGCCAAATTTTGACAGTACCTAGTCGGAGAACATTTTGTAGTGAGGACCGACCACAACAACTTGAAACACTTTCTGGAGCAAAATCATTTGAGCAAAGGACAAAAATAGTGGGTGAGTAAGTTACAATGTTATGAATTTGATATTGAATATGTTAAGGGAAAGAAGAATTTAGTTGTTGATGCCCTCTCGATATTTTCTTACACCATGGAGGATTTATTTCATGTGTGAGAGATATTTTACTCAAGAGAGACAATATCGAGACCCAAATTGATATAATCAGACCTAGTCAAGGACATACATTGAAAAATGATCAAGACAAGATTGTTCTGATACCAGTGATCCAGATTATTTTTGGCACAAAATGAGAGAAAAGATATAATAAATAAATGTACAGAGATATATCAGATATCCAATAATGTAAAACAAATATATAGGAGATATAACCATAAACACATAGATACAGTAATACACAATTCCTATTAATGAGAGAAATGTGCAAAACTATAAAAATACATAGTGAAAGATGCACTAGAATGATGGGATCTTATCTTTGAGACGAGATGTGAAGGCTACACTCATTCACAAGAAGATTATTGTTACATTAAGGCTCCAAAGTCCCTTTTAACGTAAATAAAATCGAAAACCTTAACCCCAAAAGATGAAAAGCCAACAGTTTTTTGGACCCCATTTTGGGTAGATTGGTGTATCAACTTCCCCGAGGAGTAACTTTGGCATATGATCTCCACTTGGGGTGTGTGATAGCTCGTTGGAAAGGTATTGATGAGGATATTCATTTCACATGATCAATCACTTATTTGGAAAAAAATGAGGTTATCAATCACAAAAAAGGGTCATTTAGGCCCTCAAAATGGCCCCAGAAGTTTAGGACCTGAAAAACTGCTAAAAATAGTAAATTTCCATAAAATAGTTTTGAGACAGTTGGAATAGGTGGGTGTCCACTGATATCCACCTGGATCAAAAGTGATTGTTTTTAATATAATTATTGTCCAAAGTATTGACTTACCGAGTGTCCTTAATTATTCGACATATGTAAGAGACAAGATTTTTTATTTAAACCAATAAAGGAGATAGAAGGATCAACCATGTTAAGAAGAGTTGATCATGAATCCATGACTGCAAAACAAGATGGATATAACCTTAGTCATGAAAGGACATGTGTCAGAAGTCAATTTTTATGATTGACACACCGTGAAAATTAGGGGTTTCCAAAGATACGAATTTCCCAAGGAGGGAAAGGAGCTGGAGAAAACTAAGACCTGGGAAAGAAAATATAACTACACGTGTGAGGAGGTAGGACACTACTTAACATGTGGAAAAAGTAAGCAAATTCATAGTGGAAAATAATGGTTTGATATTCTTGTGAGGGTGTCTTCTACAATGGAGACTCGAGTTTTTCTGAAGGATGTGTTGTTATATTTGAGTGAGGGGTGTGGTCATGTATTAATAAGTAACTTGGAGAAACTAGTGAAATACAGGAAGAAGAAAACGATGTTAATGGAGGTATATGTCTTAGCTATTCTTTACGTTGTCCAACCAAGAAATAAGAAAGGTGACTTGATCATATGCTTAGTAGAAAAACCAGAGATTTGCACCAGTTCCTTTGGTGTGCATTATCTCTCTAACACTCACTTACAATAAAAATGAAAAAACACAATATCTCTCTCACTCGTCTCAAAAAAATGAAAATAAATTATACACAAGAAGAATAGATAACGCAATATTCACAAAAAGTTCATCAATTGTATTAGAGGATTGTATCTCTTCTTAAACAATCAAGGCCATCTTCTTCAAATGGTAAATGTCGCTTTATTCTTCTGCATTTCTCTAGGAAATCAGAATGGCAAGAGAAATTCCCCACAATGTTTACTGACACAACTGACTATTCACTAAAATATGCATCGCCATTATTTACTTAGACTGGCTAATGATTTATTACAATAAAGGACTGACTGACACTAACAACGATCAGAAAAATAACATAGCATTACTTCTCCTTCTGTCCTTGGTTGTTGCGGATGACTTGTACTCTATTGTGCACTCCCTAAGGAAGGTTGACGTCCTTGCTTATTTCTCCAATTCTTCCCTATTTAGAACTGAAAGCGTCCTTTATTTCGTCATCAACTCAAGAGATTGTCATTGCATTGTATCTATTGTCATCCATTTAGCCTGTGCTAGAGTTTATCCCTGTCTTCCCACTAGATAGGAAGCATGTTTTTGTTGACGGGTGGTCCTGGTCTTACTATACAAAATTTGATCATGCAATAAAGGAGGTTGAAAATATGAAATGTTGTCCATTGGGTGTTGGACAGTGATCATGTCCTCAAGAAGTGGTGGCTCAAATTGTTTTAAATTGTTGACATTGAGAATGTCATAAATTCCCAGATATGGTGGAAGATCCAACCCATACGAATTTTTTCCAATCTGATCCAAGACTGTATATGGTCCATATCGAAATGGGTGCAGCTTATGACGATGTCCTTTGAAGTGTTGCTTGTCCATTTGCAACCAAATTCTCTCCTCGTTTGATTTGGAACACGATTTTGTGTTTATCATGACATTGCTTTGTGTGCTCTTCTGTTGCTTGTAAGGATTCGGTCACTTGCTTGTGTCGTTGTACTAACTTTTGTATGAAGTGTTGAGCAGCCTATTGGTCTCACTGATGGTGCGTCAGACCTAAAGGAGTCAAATTGAGCAGCAACGCGGTGGGTGAAAGTGGTTGGAATCCCAAGAAAACCTCGACCGAAGAGAAGCCTATGGAAGAATGTGTAGCTCTATTGTAGCTATGCTGCAAAATGTGAAGGTAAGAATCCCATTGCTTATTTTGTACAAAGGAGCTACGTAGAGCATGTACCAATGTATGACTAACCATCTTTGTTTTCCTGTCAGTTTATGGATGGAATGTCGTGGAGAATCGAAGATGGAATCCTGGTAAGGACCACAGAGTATGCCAAAAGAAGCTAAGGAATCGGGAGTCACGATCATAAATGATGCTACTAGGCAGGCCAAAATGTGTCCAAATATGTCATAAGAATAGTTCAGTTGTTTGCATGGCATAAGTTGTTTTATGGCAAGGGAGTAAGAGCTCCATCTAGGAGAATTGACAGACCACAAACCAAATTTCATCATGCTTGCGGAAAGTGGTTGAGAGACCACTCAGAAAATCCATAGAAATCGATTCTCATCGGCAAGAGGGGATAGAAAAAGGCTGATATAGACCATGTTTGCGATTAGACAGTTTTCTTTGTGAGAAGAGAGCACAAGCTCTGATTAAATGATCGACTTGTTTGGACATAGTAGGCAAATAGAAGTGGCATTGGAGGTGTAGGAGTATTTTGGCATTCTCGAAGTGACCACCACAAGAGGAAGCATCCACTTCCCTAATGAGGATCAAACAATCTTATGATTGTGGAACACATTGTTTATTGAAGCGATAAGTCCATCCCTCTCGAATGGTGTAATCTAGAAATCATGTCTAATTGATGATTGTGGGTTGTTGTAATGCTGACCATATGTCTTTAAAAGTGGGATCTGATTCATACATGTCTTTCCAATTGTCATAGGCTAGACATCAAACTGTTAATATATTCATCACTTGTGGTGGTGGTCTTCTTAATAAATCAACCATCTTATTCTCAATTCCCTTTTTATATTTCACAACTAAGCGAAATTGTTGGATATATGTTTCCCACTTGAGATATCATTGTTCCTGTATATTACTCTATGATTTGATGAATATGAGCAGGTGATGATCCATGTGTAGGATGGTCTCTTTTCCCAGAATATAATTCCGCCATTGCTTCAGCGCTTGGACCAAGATATAAAATTATTTTTCATAAGTATTGTAGATAATATTTGTGGATGAAAGTGTCTCTGAGTGATAGGCTACATGATGACCTCCCTGTTTAAGTACAACACCAATAAAAAATTGAGAAGTATCCAACTCAATTTCAAACGGTTGGACTAAGTCTGGAAAGCAGAGGATTGGTGCAGAGCATAAGGCTTGCTTCAATTTATCTATGTGTTGTTCAACATCAGGATACCATATAAATGTTTCCTTATTTGTGATTCAATGGACAAGCCAACTGTGAGAAATGGTAGACAAGTTTGAGGTATAATTTGATGCCTCCCATAAAGATTTTAATAAGATGGGAAGATGTTGGCATTGGCCATTAAGAAATTGCTTTCACCCGCGTGGGATTCGAGTATACACCTAAAGCGTCCATAATGAATCTTAAATATTTCACCGACCTTTGTGCAAAATAGGACTTTTTCTCTTTCACCTGTAGTTGATGTTCTCGAAGCAACGATAAGATTGTGCACACATGTTGCATGTGTTCCTCCCATGAGTTGGTGAAAACTAGCATATCGTCAAGATAAATGACGCTGAACTTATCGACATGTGGCTAGAAAATGTTGTTGATGATTTGCATGAATGTGTCCAATGCATTGGTCAAGTAGAAATGCATGACCAACCACTCATAAAGATGAAACTTGGTCTTGAAAGTTATTTTATAGATATCACTCGGTTGCATGGGAACTTGATGATATCCAGAAGTTAGATCCATCTTTGTGAAAAAAGAGGCCCCTTCCAGATGGTTGAAGATATCTTCGATTAGGGGTAGGGGATATTGGGTTTTAATGGTGGTTTTGTTCAGGGCTTTGTAATTGGTAACAAGACGTCATTCTGAAGTGTCTTTCTTGGTAATAATGAAGGTTGAAGAGGCAGAAGGGGAAGAGGAAGGTTGAATGTGGCCTGATTCATGGAGTTGGCCAATTTTCCATTTTGTTCCGGTGGCCACCTTGGGAGCCAAGCGATAAGCTAGTGTGTTGGGTAGAGCTGGACCTGGTATAATATTGATGGAGTGGGAAATGTCTCGGGATGGTGGGAGTCCAGTGGGTGGGTAAAACACATTTGAAAATTCATGTAGTAATGGAAAAACCTTGGGGGGGGGGGGGGGGGAAGGTTAGTAAGGTTATCGATTTTAAGAGGTCGGATTAAACACAACGTGACCTTGTGGGTACTAATGACATGGTGAGTGGTTGTGGTATCAGTTCATGACGGTGGTGATATGAAAGATGAGTAAGTAAGTACATAGGTGTGCCCAAACTGTTTAAGATTGTACTGATGAGTTTTAGTGTAAGTGTTATCACACAATTTGTACTTTGATAGAAGAAAACGTTAAAGGAGAGCAAATTGGCATAACTGGAGACTATCCTATCATTGTCACCTCAATAGGATGTCTCTTTCTATTTAGGGTGGTAGGCCCAGGGAGATGTCCCCGGTGACCTGGGGTTTTGAGAAAGCAAAGTCAAAGTGGCTAGATAAAGATCCACTCTCACAAGTCACCACCGATCAGAAAGTCTGGTTATATAACCAATGAATGATAATAAGTCAAAGTGTACCTTCCCGAAACAAAGAAACAAGAAACTATATGTATTTTCAAGTACACTTGCTAGTTAGCACTTCATAAAACCATAGACTTTCTCAATAAAATCATTTGGATGATAATAATGAAGTAAACATAAAATTATAAAAACAATATTTATAAGGAAATACTTCACATTAAATGCCTTGAAATAGCTTCAAAATGAAAAAAAATCATTAACCATTGAAATCATAATACTAGCATTTGTTAAAAGCAAACAACACAATGTATAAATCAACCTTTTCAACTCCTTTTAGAAGCTTTTAATGTTGCAATTAATGGTTGTAGCTTACTTTAGTGAAAAAAACAATATTTTTAGTAGGTTAGGTTATTATAGGGTTAGAAATGGTTAGGAGGAAGCTCAAAGAATAGGTTTTGATAGTTGTTTTGATCAATTACTCAAAGGAGGGCTTAGACTAGGGCTTTAGGGAAAATGGATTCAATGACACGAAAACAAATGTTGAATAAAAATGACGATAATGGGAGTCAAAGACACGATAGATTGATAGTTTGGAGTGTTGGTATCCCAAGGCTCTAATTATCAAACCCTAGGGGAAACTAGCTACTAAGGTGTAGGTAACCCTAGGCCTTAGTAGATTTCCTCCCTCTTTAACTCAGTGATGAAGAAAAATCGGATAAGATAAAGAAAGTAAGACTCAAGTTTTGCAATGGAAATCCCTTACATATGCTTCAAGGAAAGTGGCCTCTTGACAAGATCCAGTGGGTGAAATATTTTGAAGCTGGGACAATAACATGTGCTAGTCTTCCTAGGGTTAAATCAAGCAATTTCATAATCTTGAATGTAAATTCAAGATAAATAAAACTATAACCATTCAATTAAGAAGAATGGCAGAAATATCACTTACATAGATCAAGAATCATCAAGAAATACCCTAGTTGAACACATCCACCAAGAAACTTGCCAAAATACTCCAAATTTATCCTTCCTCAACAAGTGCGCCTAAAATTTCAGCCAAGAAACTGTAAGGAGGGCGAAAATTTCAGTCCTCACAAGTGTGAGTGAAAGATGATGAAAAATAAGATTGATTTTCCCCTTATTTATAGAGTTACAATGACTAGAATTAGTGTTGGAGAAATTTCTATTTTCGACAAACTAGTTCAGTGGGAGTTAGCTGAATAGTTCTATTTTAGACTTTCTATTTTTACCATCACTATTATGCATGCATGCATTCCTAAGGAAATCTAACTGTTTGATTTATTTTCTTAATTATGGAATGTTTTTCCCTATATATGAGTGTATTCCACTCATTCATTGTATCATATTGATCATGATCTATGTATCAATCATCAGCTCATTAGAGTAGTGTGAATATATTTTCTCATTCTTCCATATTGAATCTCTCTTCCTTTCTTGATAAGGTTTGTTTGTATTTGCTTTAGCTAGATCTCCTATGCAGGTTTCCATGAAACACTGACATGGTATCAAAGCTATGTTGCTTGGAGCAATCCAGACAAGCCAAAGAATAAGGAAAATCACAGTTTCGACGAGCTAAATCTGTGGTTGTACCTTTCAGCAGTTATTCCTCTCAAAATATTACGTTTTTGAGGAAATAACACGTGGAAAGTAAATTGACCCATTTTAAAAGTGGGTATTCAACCATTTGGCGAGATTCTGCACCATTTGCTCAGAAAGTAAGCTGCAATATAGCCTCTTGAAACTAATACGAATCTGTGGCAATACCTTTCAGTAGTGATTGCTCCCAAAATATTAAGTTTTTCTGGAAACGGCCCGCGTGGAAAGTAAATCGACCCATCTTGGAAGTGATTTTTCAACCGTTTGGCGAGATTCTTCACCGTTTGCTCAGAAAGTATGCCACAAGATAGCCTCTTGAAACTGATAGGAATCTGTGGTCATACCTTTCAGTAGTGATTGCTCCCAAAATATTAATTTTTTGAGTAAACGAACCGCATGGAAAGTAAATAGACCCATTTTGGAAGTGATTTTTAAACCATTTGGCGAGATGCCTCATCGTTTTCTTTGAAAGTAAGCTACAAGATCATCTCTTGAAACTGATATGAATTTTCACATAAAGTGCCCTTTCTGTCATGATTCCTTAACTTTTCACTTCCATATTGAGAGTAAATTTTTAGGGGTTATTAGAAATAGTGGGAAAGATGGATATGACAACTATTATATAGTCAAACTTGGTGGTAATCCTCACACCATACAATTATTTTGATTGGAAGCCGAAGGCATAATTCCAACTCAGAAGGAAAGGACTGTATAATTTGACGATGGCGACAGAAACATAACCTACATCAACGATTGAGAAGATGAGATGGGCAAATCGTAAGGATGAGGCCACGAGAATACTTCTTGAGTTAATATCCATTGATTTATGGTTTCATGTTGCTTCATCCAAGACTCCAAATGAGATTTGGACCACCCTAGAAGGAATCTTTGGAATGCAGGATGAGATGCAAGGTCATATGCTTGAGGTATATTTAAATACCTTAGACCCTAAATTTTTTGATAATCTACAATATTTCTTTACTAAATTTAAATCTTTTATTTTTATCTTGGGCGAATGTGGTATTGATAAGTCTACACAAGAGAAACAACTTATTCTAACAATCTTGGCCAAGCTAGGACCAGAATACATTGTATATGTCTCCAATTTCCATTCTAACAGATGTCTTTTTGGAACAAATTGGAAAATGCCTATGTTGACTCAGGTCATTGAGTCTCTTACACAAGAGCAGACAAAACCCATACAAATGGGCCTCATGAAAGATCCCAAAGAACATGCAATCACCATGCATGATGGAAAAGGGTCATACAATCAGAAATCCAAACAGAATGGGAAGGAGGGATATTCCAAACCCTTTAATGATTCTTCAGGTTCCAAAGACTCTTCAAATTCCAAGAAGAAGAAGAAAGGAAAGAAATTCACTTACTGCAGTAAACCAAATCATGAAGAATCCACATGCATGAAGAAACATATCGATCTTATGGCACAGACACTTTAGTAGAACAACTTTGGAAACTTCATTCCAGAGAGATTCAAGAAGCGGAAGGGAGAAAATCCCGTCCCTAAGAATTGTAATCATGATGCTCTGGTTGCAATTAATTCCTCATCTGATTCATAGATTATAGATTCTGGTGTGTCCCATCATATGGAAGCGAAAGAGGAAGTTTTCTCTTCTTTGATTCCATGCTCAAGACCCCCAATTCTCATGGGGGATGATACTCTAGTAGCAGTAGAAGGAGAAGGGAGAGTGGAACTCCACAATGGTAGTTTTGAGAATGTTCTACATGTTCCAAATCTTTCTATGAATCTTCTCTCAGTTTATCAGATCACTCAAGAAGGTAAAAAGTTTGAATTTACATCAGACTCAGTTTCAATAATTGACATGCATGACAATTCCATCATTGCAATTGGTGAGGTGGATCACAAGTCAATGTTGTATAAATTCACTAAGTTTTCTGATGATGAATCCTCTATTCTACTTACACACAAGGAGAGTACTTTTCATGCACCTCCAGTGCAACATGCATATACTCTTCTGCTTCCATCAGTTTCAGACATCAGAGATGATTACATACACTCAAATTTTGTACATGGAAATAAGAAGGTAGTACAGCCAGATAAGAATCCATCACTGAAGCTTCAGCAGATGCCCAAGAAGGCATAAACCACACTTTAGGAAGCAAGCAACCTTGCAGGGAATCCATTGGATTCGAGGAGGACTCGATCTTAGAATAAGGAGCCTTCTCATGTACTTCCAACTTCAGAACCTATGATGCCCATGCATTTCTATATGGTTCAATCTACCGATCCACAGACCTACAATAGGGTTGTGGGAAATCCGTTATGGAAAGCAGCCATGCAGAAAGAGTATGACTCACTCCTACAGAATCAAACTTGGAATCTGGTTCCACTTTCACCCGAAATGAATATTTTCAGGTGTAGATGGGTCCACAGTATCAAGAGGTATAAGGCCCGACACAGATCCATAAATATTTCTACATCTTCATGAAGACTTTTAGTGAGCAGAAGTTTTAGGCTTTGCGGGATTGTGTTGCAGTGAAGAACACAGTTGTCTAGCAGTTGTTATTTTCTTTTTTTGATACATTATCTTTTGAGGAGGCGTTTTGTTCCCACATGGTTTTCCATCTTTCCTCACTTTTATTTAGTGTTCATTAGTTGCATTGTACATGAGTACTTAAAATGGCATAGTAGCCGAGACTCATTTTTTACTCCATAGTGATGTTCAGACTGGTGTTGGAGAAATTTCTATTTTCGACACACTAGTTAACTGACTAGTTCTATTTTAGAATTTCTATTTTTACCATAACTATTATGCATGCATGCATTCCTACGGAAATCTAACTGCTTGATCGATTTTCTTAATTATGGAACGTTTCCTCCTATATATGAGTGTATTCCACTCATTCATTGTATCATATTGATCATGATCTATGTATCAATCATCAACTCATTGGAGTAGTGTGAATATATTTTCTCATTCTTCCATATTGAATTTTTCTTCCTTTCTTGATAGTCTTTGTTTGTACTTTCTTTAGCTAGATCTCCTGTGCAGGTTTCCATGAAACACTGACGATTAGGTCAAAAAGGTCGACATGGCCTATTACACATAATATTCAGTTTTTACATTAAATGTCATAATTAAACCCTAAAACAAGTTGTAAAGGTGATGTCATGCCCCTTTAGGGTGATGTTAGGCCCTTTTTGGGCAACATTGGCCTCCTAGAGAAAACCGTTAGGCCTCCTTGGGCCTCAGTATCCTGCCACGTGTGCCACTTGGCACACAACTACCTCCAAAACATCCAAAACGTTGGGTGATGTCATGGGACTTCCAAGACCTACATCATGGTGAAAAGGGAACAAACCCCCTAGGTTCAGGCCTTCCAGGCTACCCTTGGTGAAACGTCCTCCTCTCTCTCTGTGCAATCCTATGATCTCTCTTTGCCCCTGGTTTGGGTCTCAACATCCATCTAATGGGTTATTATCCCTATGGAGGTTCAAACTAATCATTTCCCCATATGTACGTATCCATTGGTTGTGGGCCTATAACATAAACAAATACGCCCTCCATGGGCTCATAAGTCATAGGGATCATAGAAATGTCAATGACATATAATCATCAAGTTATTTAAACATGTGCATGAAACCCCCTCTACCCGGACAAGTGCTCAAAGACGTTATAATATTCTATAGGATACGTTTGAAGGGGATGCTAAGACATCCTATTGGCATAATTCTCATTATATGTGGGATGTTCCCGGGTGAAGTCAAATCCATACCATGTGAGTGGATGAGGTGGTAAGCGATGTGTGGGAAATGGGTGTAGTGATAACAGGGAAATGTATGACTTACCTCTGGGTGCCTCTGAAGAGGGTGAGTTGCATCTTGTAATGGATGCAAAAGTTTCAAATCCCATTAATTTATTTTATCTTTTATTCTTATTGTTTTTTCTTTCAAGAGACAAATTGGGGGACACTTCCCTGGATTGGTGACCAGTGGTGGCAATGTTACCCACAAGAATTTCACGAAAATGAGAAGGTTGGGTCATGATGAGACCCCTTTTCTCTTGGCTATGCCACCAAGAGCCACTACCCTAGCATGGTGACCAGTTGTTGGTAGTGTCATACAACTACATTCCCATGGATCTAATAGGATGGCTTATGATGAGACCCCCTATCTTCCAACTAGGTATTGATTTTTTTATTTTTTATGGGTCCCTTTGTTTCTTGCTGAGAAGATTTTTATTGCTTTCTCAGGGATCCCTGGGTGAAGCATCTCAAGGTATTCTTCTTTTTACTTTTATCTTTTGCTAGATACTTTAAACCTCTAGGCCTTTATCCCCTTATTCCCACAAGGTAAGGTACAACCCTTAGATATTTGGCCAACCTAATTCCCAGAACAATGTGATGGGATGGATGAGTGGGAAAAATATGGAAAGTGGAAAGTATGGTGGGAACAGATGACGACCTTTCATGAATCCCCCTAGTGGAAACACAAACCCTATGGGAACCAGCTTACTAGGGTATCCTGTCATTCCCCCTAGGTGTGATCAAGTGGAAAGGCATAAGGTCCAAGAACACGTTAGAATAAAAAAGAATTAAATGCACATATTCAAAATTGTTGAGAATCAGAGTGACACATACCATGATAACTGGACTCATTACCTCATGGAGAAAGACTCGTTTCTTTGCAGTCCCAGACCTATGTGATGGATGTTGCTGCTACTGACAAAGTGGAGGCATTGAAGAGAAAAAGTATGGGCCCTCCAAGGCCATGCTCAAGTCGATATGGCTCTCGGTACTCCATGTCTAGGACTTGTGGGCCTCGAGACATTTATCTCCTTAGTTATCCCTAGGCTAGGGGATAACATTTGGCTCCAACTCAAGGACATGTGCTCATCATAGAGCGCATTATAACCTCAAAATATCTTGATCCAAGTGGATATTGGTGGCCACCCACCTTTTTTGATTGGCTCAAAACAGTTTTCTGGCAAATTTGGCAATTTACTATTTTTAGGAGTTTTTTAACTTTCGTGGCCATTTTGAGGGCCCAAATGAAGGTTTTTCGAGATTGAGGTTCTCAATGATAGCTTAAAAAAATAATTTATCCCCAAAAATAAATCTCCTCGATGATACCTTTCCAACAAGCTATCATATGCCTAAAATGAAGATCGTGTGCAAAAGTTACGACCCCAGGAAGTTGATGTACTAACTTACCCAAACGGGGCCAACATGACTTTTGGTGCTTCATCTCCTAGGGTTAGGTTTTTGGATGTCTATTACTTTTGGCATTCCTTCTTATTGTAAAAATGCCTTCAGAGCCTCATTGTATTCATCTTCTTGCGAATGGGAGTAGCTGTCACATCTCTTCTTAGAGATAAGCTGCCACCATTCTAGCGAGTCTTTCACTCTGTATTTTTACAGTCTCTGTACATTTATTTCATTAATAGAAATCATGTATTACTTTATATTTGTGTTTATGGTTGCATCTCTAATACATTTCTGTTATATTATTGAATATCTGTGATATCTCTGTGCATTTATTTATTATATCTCCGATCTCATTTCGTGCCGAAAATAAATCGGATCAGTGATATCAGAGCAGGCTGCTCTTGATCATTTTTTTCAGTGCATGTCCCTGACGAGTTCCGAGTATAGAAATTTGGGTTTCACGCTTGTCTCTCTTGAAGACAATCGCTCTCGCACAACCAAGAAACCCTCAATGGTGGAAGAAAAGAAAAATGGCAGAGCAGACAATCCTATCAATCTGTTGCTTGAGCAAGCTCTCACGTGACAGAGGGATGAAATGATGGAGAATTTTTCTCACATCCTTAAACGCCTGACAATAGCATCAAGCGCATCTTTATCAAGCGGCCACTTTGGAGGAACCTCGCCTTTCAAGGTACAAGTTAATTTTGATATTCCTGTATTTGAAGGACAGATAGATGCAGAAGCCCTAGAAAAATGGTTAACTCTGCTAGAAGGTTATTTCTCTGTTCACAATTTTTTCGACAAAGAAAATATCACCTTCGCACTCTTTAAAGCTCTCCCTCATGTCAAAAATTGGTGGGAAACTTACTGGGAGCAAATTTCCATAGAGGATTCTGGAATATATGGGGTCGGTCCCACTTGGGATTTTTTTGTGGATGCAGTAAAGGAATAGTATTACCCTGTTGGCAACTATGAGGACCAGTACATGAGATGGACCACACTGCGGTGAGAGAGGGGCCAAGGAGTTCCGGAGTTCACCAATACCTTCCATACCTTGCGCATCAAGTTGGATATCAAAGACTCCGAGCAACATTTGGTTCTGAAATACCGTGGGGCTCTACACAAATACATCCAGAATGAAATGGATTTTCTGGACATCTCATCACTCGGTGTTGCTTATCGATATGTTGTTAAAATCAAGCAGAAATTTAAACACTAGAACAAATGAGAGTTTGGGTCTGCAAATCCACAATAATCGACGTATGACAAAGATGGCCCTAACAAACAGTCTCCTGAAAACTAGTCCAAGACACAGGAAAAGAAGGGTCACGTGAAGACAAAGAAGGACACCCGAAAATGGTGTGATTTCCACAAAATCCCCTAGAAAAACACCGATGAATGTCGCTCAAAACAGTCATTGGTGGTCGAGATCAAAGACAAGGAGCCGAACCCTGATTTAGAATTTGATTCTGAAAATACTGGTAAAGGACAAATCATTAACGTAGACCCCACTACTATTGTCGCAATTGCAACAATTCAACCAGAAGAACGAACATATACCGAAGAGGGGGGGCACATTTTTAATTCACATATATGGGTGAAGGGGACCCCGCTTCATTTTATTGTTGATGGCGGAAGACAGAAGAACCTCCTCTCAGCAGAGATCGTCAACTAGTTGGGATTGTCGACAACACCACACCCACAACCATACAACATCGGGTGGCTTCGCCAAGGATGAGATCTTTGTGTCAGCCAACAATGTTGATTGTCATACGACATCCAGCCCTTCAAAGATGAGGTATTATGTGATGTTGCTTCATTGGATTTTTGTGATATTCTCTTGGGCCAGCCATATATGTGGAAGCATCATGTTGTTTATGAGTCTCGACCCTGTAGTGTCATTGTTACTTTGGGGGGTCATCTCTACAAAATACCAGAGGTAGTTCCGACTATTATTCCATCTAAGAAGTGTCGCAAGGTAGTATCTCATACTGCAAAATTTACCTTCTTCACAATCTGTTCAAAAGGAGAACAAAAGGACACTGCAACCACTACAGCCTTGCCCCAAGCACCTTCTATCCAACAGAAGCAAGTCGAAAAGGTTGCAACAAAGAGAAAAGATTCTTTATGCACACTGACCTCTCATGAATCCCAACTTGTTGAATAGCCTCAGTCTCAACAGGTTCATGACAAACTTCCAAAAACTGAGCAACGTGACATCTCCAACAAGGCAAGTAGCTCACCAAGATGCAGATTCAGTAAACGCTTTTCCCTCTCCCCCGGGAAATCAATGCAATGGATACCATTTATTCCTAAGGAGGGAGGATTGATCTAGGTGGATATCAGTGGCCACCCACCTTTTTTGACTGGCTCAAAACAGTTTTCTGGCAAATTTGGCAATTTACTATTTTTAGTAGTTTTTAACTTCCGGGGCCATTTTGAGGGCCCAAATGAGGGTTTTTCGAGATTGAGTTTCTCAATGATATTTGAAGAAATAATTGAGCCCCAAAAATAAATCTCCTTGATGATACCTTTCCAACGAGCTATCATATGCCTAAAACAAAGATCATGTGCAAATGTTACGACCCCGGGAAGTTGATGTACTAACTTACCCAAACGGGGCCCACATGACTTTTGGCACTTCATCTCCTAGGGTTAGGTTTTTGGATGTATAGGACTTTTGGCATTCCTGCTTATTGTAAAAAGGCCTTCAGAGCCTCATTGTAATCATCTTCTTGCGAATGCGAGTAGCCGTCACATCTCTTCTCAGAGATAAGTTGCCACCATTCTAGCGAGTCTCTCACTCTGTATTTTTACAGTCTCTGTACATTTCTTTCATTAATAGAAATTGTGTATTATTGTATATCTGTGTTTATGGTTGCATCTCTGATACATTTATGTTATATTATTGAATATATGTGATATCTATGTGCATTTCTTTATTATATCTCCGATCTCATTTCGTGCCGAAAATAATCTGGATCATCTCTGGCATAACCTATGACCTGCTTGATCTCAACATAATACTATTAGCAATCATTTGGGGTGGTTATATCACCCCTGAATCATATATATATATAGTACATAAAATGAAAGAAAGGATATATACAAATGGAAATACAAACTATTCTAGTATGAAATGTAAATGGTATATACAATGAATGCAAATGCCTACCTACTTACCTCTACTTACCTATGGGATGAATTCTAGGTGTAGTCAAATAGCCAGTGAAACCACCCTAGCAATGTCTCACAATATCTGTCTCTATGCTTCATCATAGACCAAAGAAGTGATAAGTTAAGAACAAAAATAGCATGAGTTAGAAAATGTATTGCATCATTGGAAATTTTAAGGTCTAGCTCAACGAGGCTGTTGGGAGGGAAAAAGTGGTTCCAAGTCATGCTCTCAAGAAAGTTCTCAATCCATCTCAGAAAGGGATCATGAAAATTCAAAGGTTCAAAAGGTTGGATACCTCATACGTTTTCACAATCTGAGGCCTCAGATGGGATCAACAAGAATCTAAAAGGTGACTGACAACTTCTTAAGGGGAAGCTGGAAGACTGTGATAAAAAACATCTTCTTAAGGTACCAAACCTTCCCCTAAAATCAAGAAGGGGGATTTTTCCTACAAAATACTTGGGATAAGGGATATTTTTCCAAACCATACCCTTAGTGACATAGTGAGGTAAGGTAATCAAAGGGAGGTGGAAAATATCATCACAAGTATTCTTCTTTAGGAAAGAAAATTCCTCACTCTCTAAGCAAAACGATGGTTGAAAATTTTCTTCATAGAATAAATCGAAATACTCAGAGGAGTACTCGTAAAAATTGTCAAGGTATGACAAAAAATCATCACAATAATATGGGACTAGGTCAACCCTGGGTGTTTGGAAAGCATCTGTAATCATGTCACGTCCTTGTTGCCAAATGTTAAATTTATTAGTAACTTCATGTGATAATGGTAAAGGAAAATTTTGGACATGACCCTCAATATCATAAATGGGATCCCTATCATACCCAATCACATCCCATTTACGCTTCCCGAGATGTATGAATTCATCAATATTATCAACAAAGTCATCATCTTCATCATAACAAGAAGGGTTTAGAACATCCATAACTTCTTCACTTTGCACATCATAATATAGAGAATCATTAAAAATTTGGAAAGGGAAGTAACTCACCTTACTTACTTCTTCGCGTGTAGGAGCTTCAAGTATTTGGATATTTTCATAAAATGGAAGACTTGCCTCTACATCTTCTAGCTTGTCTAGGGGTTTCATTTCTTCTTCACTGTCTGAATCATAGAATAAGGTATCATCAAAAAATTGGAAAGGAAAATGACTCACCTCTTTCTCTTCATCTTATGTAGGAGATATAGGATCTTGGAGATCTTCGTCAGATGGAGGAGAGATTACTAGTGCTTCGTCCTCATAATTCACTTCTCTATTTTCACTGCACTCTATCGAATCATGGGAGAAATCCTACTCCTCTTCAAGGGGTTGAAAATTTACTTCATAAATTTCTTCTTTAATATCAGAAGGTTCTTGGTATTGAGAATGATATATGTCCCTGAGATATTCTACAATCTCAATGGTGAATCCTTTGTCCTCTAAGGCTATTGTGAGATTTTGGAGGGCATCTTCATACGTTTGGCAATGTGGTTTGACAAAGTCAATAAACCTACTGATGAGGTGTACGAAAGATGATATACCCCTATCTTTGCAACAACCTTTAAACCAATCTTGCAAAAAGGATGGTAGAGAGAGTATGAATAATTTACCAGAACATCCTCCCCTCCCAATTCTATCTCTCTTATATACTTAAACAAATTTACAATGTGAGGAATTGGGAGGCCCCCTTCAAATCTTGGAGGGTTTCTTGACCATTTTGTTTCAAAACAAGTTGGGTACACTTGAATACTTTTGAAATCAATATTCATATACACTTGTTCCCAAGACACCATGATCCCACAACTTGGAAATATCACATAATTGAGAGTAAGGTGGCACCTACGAAAAGGTTAGTGGAGTCGCTAGATAATTTTCTTGAAATTATCAAAGGAATGAGGGAATCACCCTCAATGGAGTCGCCAAATAATCTTTTAAGAAAATTTCTATGGATAAAGGGTTATAGAAAAACTTTCATTTGAGGAATATTGACTCAGTGTTCCCCGACAATGGCGCCAAAATGTTATCGTACAATTGTAGTATGATAAAATTAAAGGTTAAAGGAGAGAAAATTGATGTAACTGGAGACTATCCTATCACTATCACCTCAATAGGATGTCTCTTTCTATTTAGGGTTTTAGGCATAGGGGATACAGCCCCAGTGACCTGGGGTTTTGAGAAGGAAAATTCAAAGTGGCTAGATAAATATCCCCTCTCACAAGTCACCACCGATCAGAAAGTCCGGTTTTATAACCAATGAAAGATAATAAGCCAAAGGGTACCTTCCCAAAACAAAGAAACAAGAAACTATATATATTTGCAAGTACACTTGCTGGTTAGTGCTTCATAAAAGCATAGACTTTCTCAATAAAATAATTTGTATGATAATAATGAAGTAAACATGAAATTATAAAAACAATATTTATAAGGAAATACTTCACATTAAATGCCTTGAAATAGCTTCAAAATTACTAAAAATCATTAACCATTGAAATCATAATACTAGCATTTATTAGAAGCAAACAAGACAATGTATAAATCAACATTTTCAACTAATTTCACAAGCTTTTAATGCTGCAATTAATGGTTGTAGATTACTTTAGTGACAACATCAATATTGTTAGTAGGTTAGGCTATTCTAAGGTTAGAAATGGTTAGGAGGAATATCAAAGAATAGTTTTTTATATTTGTTTTGATCAATTACTCAAAGGAGGACTTAGAATAGTACTTTAGCAAAAATGGAGTCAATGATACAACAACAAATGTTGAAGACAAATGATGATAATGGGAGTCAAATACAAGAGAGATTGATAGTTTGGAGTGTTGGTAACCCAAGGCTCTAATTATCAAACACTAGGGGAAACTAGCTACTAACGTGTAGGTAACCCTAGGCCTTAGTAGATTCCCTCCCTCTTTAACTCAATGATGAAGAATAATCGGCTAAGATGAAGCAAGAAATACTAAGGTGTTGTAATGGAAAGGCCTTAGCATATGCTTCAAGGAAAGTGGCCTCTTGACAAGATCTAGTTGGTGAAAGATTTTAAAGCTAGGACAATAACATGTGCTAGTCTTCCTAGGGTTTAATCAAGAAATTTCATAATATTGAATTTATATTCAAGATAAATAAAACTATAACCATTCAATTAAGAATAATTTTAGAAATATCACTTACATACATCAAGAATCATCAAGAAATACCCTAGTTGAACACATACACCAAGAAACTTGCCAAAATACTCCAAATTTAGCCTTCCTGAACAAGTGCTCCTAAAATTTCAGCCAAGAAACCCTAAGGAGTGCACAAATTTCAGTCCTCACAAGTGTGAGTGAAATATGATGAAAAATAAGAGTGATTTTCCCCTTATTTATACAGTTAAAATGACCAGAATTTGGTCAAAAAGGTTGACATGGGTTCTTACACATAATATTGAGTTTTTACATTAAATGTCATAATGAAACCATAAAAAAAGATGTAAAGGTGATGGAATGCCCCTTTAGTGTGACATTAGGCCCTTTTGGGGCAACGTTGGCCTCCTAGAGAAAAATGTTAGGCCTCAGGATCCTGCCACATGTGCCACCTGGCACACAATTGCCTCCAAAACATTCAAAATGTTGGGTGACATCATGGGTGACTTGGGTGACGTCATGGGACTTCCAAGGCCTACATCATGGTGAAAAGGGAACTAAAACCCTGGGTCCAGACCTTCCAGGTTTCCCCTAGTGGAACATCCTCCTCTAATTCTATGCAATCCTCTGATCTGTCTCTGCCCCTAGCTAGGGTCTCAACATCCATCTGGTGGGTTCTTATCCCTATGGAGGTTCAAACTAATCATCTCCCCATATGTACTTGTCCCTTGGGTGTGGCCCTACAACATCAAAAAATATGCTCTCCATGGGCTCATAAGTCACAGGGATCATAAAAATGTCAATCACATCTAATCATCAAGTTATTTAAATATGTGTATGAAACCCCCTCTACCTGAACAAGTGCTCAAATATGTTATGATATTTTGCAGGCTAGGTTTGGAGGGGATGCTAGGAAATCCTATTGGGATAATTCTCATTGGATGTGGGATGTTCCCGGGTGAATTCAAATCCAGGCCATGTGAGTGGATGAGGTGGTAAGGGATGTATGGGAAATGGGTGCAGTGATAGCAGGGAAATGTATGGCTTACCTGTCGGTGCCTCTAAAGAGAGTGAGTTGCACCTTGTCATGGATGAAAATGTTTCCAATCCCATCCATGCCTTTTATCTTTTATTCTTGTTGATTTTTCATTCAAGAGACCAATTGGGGGACACCACGCTGGTGTGGTGACTAGTGGTGGCAATGTTACCCACTAGCATTTCACAGAAATGAGAAGGTTGGATCGTGATGAGACCCCATTTATATTGGCTATGCCACCAAGAGCCACTACCCTGGCATGGTGACCAACTTTTGGTAGTGGCATATCACTACATGCCCATGGACCTAATAGGTTGACTGGTGATGCGATCCCATATCCTCCAACTAGGTCTTGATTTATCTATTTTTTATGGGTCTCTTCTTTTCTTACTGAGAAGCTTTTTATTGCTTTCTTGGGGATCCCTTGGAGAAGCATATCAAGGTATCCTTCTTTTTTATTTTATCTTTTTCCAGATACGTTTACCCTCTAGTACTTTAGCCCCTTCTTCCCATAAGGTAAGGTACAACCCTTAGATATTTTTCAAACCCAATGCTTGGACTAGTGTAATGGGATGGATGAGTGGGAAAAAGATGGAAAGTGGCAAGTATGGTGGGAGAAGACGATGACCTTTCATGATTCCCCCCAGTGGCAACTCAAACCCTATGGGAACCATATTACCATGGCATCCTTTCATTCCCCCAAGGTGTGGTCAAGTGGAAAGGCATAAGGTCCAAGCACACATTAGAAGAAAAAATATTTAAATGCACATATTCAAAATTTTTGAGAATCAGAGTGACACATACCATGATATCTGGACTCATTACCTCATGGATCAAGACCCATTTTTGTTGCAAGACCAGGCTGATGTGATGGATGTTGTTGTTACTAACAAAGTGAAGGTGCTTAAGAGGAAAAGGATGGGCCCTCTAGGGCCATGCTCAAGTCGATCTGGCTCTCGGTACTCCATGTCTAGGACCTGTGGGCCTCGAGACATAATCTCCTTAGTTATCCCCAGGCGAGGGGATAATAGTAATAAATCCCAAGAAGGATATTAACACAATATAATGGTGAGATGTCACAGGTCACAGTCTCATGAAATAGACAAATGGAAAAAGTGACAATGCAACATCTACCAATAGTAATGTGAGGAATTCCCTTTTGTACCCATCCATGTTGATAAGGATCAGGGTATGGGATTGTAGGGAGTTACAGATGTTGGACTAAGTCTTGTGATATGAGATTATTTTGACTTCCATTGACTAGAACGAGAGTGGCTAGTTCGATTTTGATTTGAAAGTTCTGAGTGAAGAGGCGAATGTTAGAGTGACCTGGTTCTGGTTTGGTCATGAGAATGAGAGAGGGGTCGTCTTCGGTGGGGTTGTCGAGGGAAATAGTATCTAGGATTTCAGTCAAATCTGTTGAATTGAATTCGGCCATCAAGGTGTTAGTGTTACGGACATTTTTAAGCACGTGATAGTCTGCAGAATGGTGGGGGTTGGTCTTGTGAAAGGTACACCAAACTACATTGTTGGAGGTGGAATAAGAAGTTAAATGAGGTTGTGGTTGGGAATTTGGTGGAGTAGAACTGAAGGGGTGATATGTGGGAAATAGGGTGCGAGGAGATACCTTTACTTCTACGGCCAAGGCCCATAAGAAATCCTTGTCTAGGGAAGCAATTTCAAAAATATCTACCTTCTGTCAGAGACATAAAACTAAACCAGAATTGAACTTAATGATTAATACCTCGTCTAGCTCGCTGACATGTAGCGGGATGCACAACTTGCAGAAGACATCAATATATCCTTGAACTTACTTATTGGAAAGCTTCCAGAGTTGTTGTTGGATTATTGAGAGGGGGGGTGAATTAGTAATAAAGAAAACCAATCCCTTTTAACCACAATATGCAAGTGTTATATCAATGTAGAATTATCATCCAATAGTGGCAGAGTAAATAAACAATGAACAACTAAGAAATCATACACATACACAGTACGCCAGTGTTTTTACATGGAAACCAAAAGTGGGAGAAAACCACAGAATGGTTTTTCTTATATGTATTTAAGAATTACATTCATTGGAAGAACCAACCTCCTTTGTTTTCCAGTTGCAATTGGAAGGAAGCTCCAACCCCCTAATTTCTCAGGCTACAACCTAAGGGAAGCTCCAACTCCCCAATTCTATGGATACAACCAGAAGGAGGCTATGACCCCCTATGTTCTTTGGCTACAGTCAAAAGGTGGCTACAACTGCCTGTCCTTTCCCTGTCCAACCACCCTGACGTAGAAGTAGAATGATGGAGCCATTGTCACACTATCACTGTGAGATATACTATTGTAAACCTGTACCAATCAATCTGCACCAAACACCCTGTACCAATAACCTGACCCATGCATCAAAATTGCATCAACCTGTACCTCAACTTATACCATAAACAAGTGCATCAACCATGCATCAACATGTACCTTAACATGTACCCTGCACAAGTGCATCAACCATGCACCAACCTGTAATCAACCTGTAGCATAAACAAGTGCATCAACCATGCACGAACCTGTACCTCAACCTATACCATAAACAGGTGCATCAACCATGCACCAAACCTATACAAATAACCTGTCACAACAACCTATCCAAACAACTTATCACAACAACATGTCTCATCAATCTTATCAACCAAATCAGATCTACTCACCAAGATCAATCATCAAGACAACTCTCAAAGATGTGCATCAACCAAGAATAACACACCAACTCATAATCATCACCAAGATCAATATGTGATTCTAGTAATATACCAAGACAAGTATCCTACATCATCCATAAACCATGTGTAAACAATAATACTAACAATTGCCTCCAACCATGTACCAAGTATCTACCAATCATGTATAAAATACCCATAAACTATGATTCATCAAGATGTATCAACATCATCAACTATACACCTCATGTATGTGCCAACTCATCAACTACTTGTCTCAACCATGTACCCAACATGTACCTCAACAAAAAATCCCTCATCAATTTCATCATCAAAATCTGATTTGTAACTCTTTAATATACCTGGTGTATGTGATCACATACCTACAAATGTTCCTTAACTTTAACAACAAAAGACTAACAATTTCATCAAGCTTTACTTTAGTCTCACATGACTAGTTTTGGATTGGTCAATAACCCTAACTTGAAATAATCATAACTATGTACCTGTAATGAATAAATATATGAAAATAGTACACAATGTTCTTAAGTGTGTTTTATGAAATTCCTCTGGATGTCACTACTTGGAACCTCTCAGAAAAGGATTTATAGAAAAAATGGCATACCTTGTTGAATTTTGGCTTATTTTAGAGAGAAAAATTGTAAACCATGCCCTGCATGGAATATTTTTTGTATGGATATGAAAATTGTACATAGAATACTACAAACTATAATCTAACCAAAACATTTGGTCTTACTGAATTTGGATCTGTTATGAAGAAGTTATGACATTTTTACCTTAAACACAAGTTTTAGACTAGTTTCAGGACTAGCCACAAACCCTATTTTCCATGGAGTGTAACTCCAAACATTCAATAACCCACAAGCTGAAATTTGTACCACAACTACCTGGATATGTTTCCTCGATGTCCTCCCAATTTCATGGTCTCAATCATTCTAGAAAAAACGTTATTACGAAAATGGTGAGATGACCTGTAAATAAAATACCTTAGAAAGCATCATCAAAAGAATGTATCCTCCCTTGAGTTTCAGCCTTCTTTACTTCACCTTCCCTCTAAAATTATGCTTAGATATCCTTTTATTTATACTTTCCTGTAGCTTCCTCAAGGGGTTACCGTTTAACCATCTTAACCCACTTTCCTTATTTTATGGTTAACCCACTTCTAATTTCTCCATTAACTTTATTATTTAAATAATTTATTTTGTATTATCTTTGACTTATAGTACACTCATCAATTCATTTTATTATTTACCTTCTAAAATATCTTAAACCACTTTGAATACTTTCACCTTTTGGGGCTTCTAGATGACTCATGAGGGTTCTCCAACTTCACATGGCCATAACTCTCTAGCCGTGAGGAGTTATGTGACGTTTCACAAACCACTGAAAATGGAATGACATGTAATATCCACCTGGAATAGTCTTTCCTGCAAATATATCAAAACTCATACCATTATCCATCAAACAAACTTCAGTCCATTACCGAAACCTAGGTTCTCCAACTTCTCATGGCCATAACTCTCTAACCGTGAGGAGTTATGTGATGTTTCACATACCATCGGAAATGGAATGACATGTACTATACATATAGAATAGTCTTACCTTGAAATATATTAAAACTCATACCATTATACATGAAACAACCTGGGGTCCATTACATAAACCTTTGTGCTACCAGAATTTGCTACCAAACTTTCTCCAAGGGTTGACATCAATCACTAAGGGTTGAAATCAATCTACAATATCAGTCTCCAATAGTCGACATCAATGGAAACCAAAAATCCATACCAAGTTTCCATAAACCTAAGCCAACTATGTGACAATCTCCCACTTTGACATTGATGGAAACACCAACATTGATGGAAACACTTAGTCATGATAAAATTCATGTTTATACTCCTCATTAATGTTTCTATCTCTCCCCCTTTGACATCAATGGAAAAGGGTACCTCCTTTTGGGGATGCTCCCCCTGACTGAACTCTCCTTAGGGTTTCTCCCCTTGTCTACATGCCTTTGATTTTTCTTTCTGTTTATAAGCCTCTAATTAGTCTCTCTCCCTTCATATGAATAATATCTCCCCCTTTGAAAAAGGGTATCACTCTAAAGTCATATCACTCATTATTCCCTTATGAAAATCGCTCCCCTTGGAAACATGCCTCTATGCTCTCTCTCCAAGAATTTACTTTTGCATATGATAAATCTCTCCCCCTTTGTCATCAATGGAAAATGTATCTTTCCATCTGGGGATGCTCCCCCTAATTGAATTGTTCTTGGGGATATTCCCCCTGACTAAACTCTTCCTGAAACTGATCTCTCAACATGAATTGTCCTCTTTATGGTGCTTCCTCGTGTAGATATAAGACATATAAGATACGCATTAGAAAGCATTCATTTTGGAGTGTAAATTACTCTGAGTCTCTGGAGAAGAAACTCAAAGGCTTCTCTTCGAAGTGGTTTTGTAAAGATTCCTGCCACTTGTTATTTTGTGCCCACATATTCAACTTTGATGTTCTTCTCTGCAACCTGTTCCTGTAGAAAGTGATAATGAGATACTGATGGAGTGCTAGGTTCTTTGAGATATTGATGGTGCTTGTATTATCACAATAGATTGGAATGGGATCATCATACTCAAACTATATATCTGTCAAAGTTTTTTTCATCCATAGAATCTGTGTACAACATGCTTCTGCTTCAATATACTCTGCCTCGACTGTAGATAAGGATAATGATTATTGTTTCTTGATTATCCAAGATACTAAACACTCACACAAGTAGAACATTGCTACATTGGTCATCAATGCATCCTTCCCAATATGCATATGTGTTAGGAAATAAGTGATAGATACTTTCCTTTTGGATACCATAATCCAAACTATTTTGTTCCTTTGAGATATCTGAAAATTCTCTTCATTGCTAATCCATGTGATTCCTTTGGTGCTTCTTGAAATTGTGCCACCTATCCAATTGCCTGCATTACATATGGTCTGGATGTTGTCACATATAGTAAGCTACCAATCATTGACATGTATTGCCTCTGGTTTGTAGACTTTGAATCATCATATTTCCTCAACTTGCAACTGGTTTTCATAGGAGTGGTAACTGGTTTGCAATCTTCCATTATGAACCTCTTTATCATTTCTCTAATATACTTAGTTTGACAAATAAAAATTCTTTGGTTTCTTTGACATATCTGAAGACCCAAAAAGAAGGATAGTTCTCCAAGTAATGACATTTTAAATTCATTCTACATATCCTTTGCAAATTTCTGGCTTAACCTGTCATTAGTACTTCCAAAAAAATATCATCAACATAAATTTCAATTAATAAAATACTACCTTGAGTTACATTGATGTAGAGGTTGTTGTTTGCGCTTCCTTTCCATAGTTCCTAGAGAGTTTTTTCATTGTCGTTTTTGAGCATTACTCTGTTTTGAATGTGGATTGTTGTATGCACTGCATGTGTCCAAAAAATATCTGTCAATTTGGAATCCATTAGTATTGTTCGAGCCATTTCTTGTGTAATTATCATCCATTATGATAATGTTCATTTTTCTTTGAATCACTCTCTGAACCAATCTATGAATCCATGCTCTTTTCCATTGTCATATATTTGTCCAAACCTACTAAGTGCTCTTACGAATCCATCTATGTCCATACTTTCAAAAACTCTACTTGCACAACTGTCCATAATGCTAACCCATTTATCACTATACTATCATGAAGTATTGATTAATCTATCAAACTATACTTCTTCTAACTGACTGGTCTGGATCTGTCTTCTCAAACTCTGCAAGTTTTTTGAAGGATGGTTTTTTGGTCTGTCACAACTATCGCATAGAATCCCCCTATCTAATATTCATATTACCTGGGAGTCTCTAAGCCAGATGCCTAAGAACAATTCATGCTCTCATGTGTATTCATCATCATATTCATTGGTAGATTAATCATCATCTTCATTGGTATATTCATCATCTCTCTAAGCTATGGCTTCTTTCTTTCTGTCTGTAGATTCATCTTTCACTACAATGCCTGAAAGTACAATCCCTTGAATGTGTTCCTTATTTACATGTCCTTCTTTTCTTTCAGTTATTTTCCAAACCTTTCTATATCAAACATCTTTCTTTTTCTCTATAGAATTTTATTCATCTCTTTTTATTTCCAATCTTGTGATCTCTACGAAATGTTCTTTGTTCACCTGTTCTTTGTGTTTTCTTTTCTATACTTTCTTATATATGATATCAGTGTTCTCTTTCATGGAAGTATCGATAATGCCTCTACAATCACTAGCTATGTGTCCATAGTTATGACATTTCTAACATTCAATGTTACGTGGGGTCACATATGCACTTCTTGCTTTAATATTCCTTTTATATTCCCTCCAATCTGCAACCTTATGTCCAAAACTAGTACAATAAAAACAATTACCATAAAAGAAATTTGCATACCTGGGAGTGAATGATCTTCTTTGTGCTATAGTCCTTATGAAATTATGCCTTGAATGATCATGATCATGATTGAAGCTTCTTTGTGGCTTGAATATAGATGGTCTTCTTGAAGAAGTATCTTCAATAGTTTTCTTATATTCTGGTTGACGATGATTCCTTCCTTTTAGTAGTTCTGCATAAATATTTTTATTTTCTTCATTCTTCTTTTCTAGAAACCTAGAGTGTTTCTCTTCATTCTCTGTAAATAATGTGCATGTTTCTGTCTCTTCAACGTTCATTTTGATCTTGACGATTTTACTTCTCAATGTGACAACTTCTTCTTCAAGCTTCTCAACTTCTTCTTCTTTCTTTAATATCTGAGACTTAATGACTTCTTCTGTTGTCTTCTCTTCTTCAAGCTAAATTTTTAATGTGATTATTTCTTCTTCAAGTACTTTCTCTTCTTGACCAAACTCTGACTCAAGCTAGTTTAGATTTTTAGTTCTTTATTTAAGATGATCTGTCAATATATTCTCTCTCATTTCTGCTTCTTCCTTCTGTGCTACTATGTTGGCTTCCAAACATTGCTTTGGAAATTCAAGATTTTCTTCGATCTTTTTGGCTTCTTCTAGTTGAGTTCTTAAGTTCTCGATGACCTGTTGGGCTTCTTCAAAAATGTTAACACTTTCCTTTTGTTTCATCAATTCTTTCTTGAGTGACTTGTTTTCTTCTCTTAGTTAATCTAAAGCACTAATCAATTCTGCCTCATAATTGTCTTATTTTTCAACTTTTTTTTATGTCTCATTTCCTTCATGGAATTTTATTTCAAGATGTCCACGTTTTTCACAATTAAAACAAAGTAACATACCCCTGTTGATTATGTACTCTTCATCTTATGAATATGTTTGACATGGTGAACATATTTCTTCTTGATCTGTACCTGCATCTTCTTTGGCATTTTCTGAATATTTGATGGGTGAAGAATATATGTCATGTAACTTATCCCAAATTTCTTTGGTTGATAAACATTTACCAACCTTTTCTCTTACCGGATTAGGTAATCCTTTCCAGATGAAATCCATTGCTATTTTGTTATTCCTCTTCAATTCCTTCTTGGCTGCAGTCTTTCACCTTTTTGAACTATCATATTCTATAATGACTGATAGTCAAATATAATACCCCTATGCCTGTAAAAATACTTTTGTCCTTCCACTCCACAACTCATACTTTAAACCGTTATGACCATTAAACAGTGGTAGTCCATTCTTGGAATAATCCATGATCTCTTACAGTTGTTAAACTGTTTCATCAAAGAACCTTCTTTGAAACCAATTGTTGGATTACTAAGAGGGGGGGGTGAATTAGTAATAGAGAAATTCAATCTTTTTTAACCACAATATGCATGTGTTATATCAATGTAGCATTATCATCCAATAGTGGCAGAGTAAATAAACAATGAACAAATGAGAAATCATACACATACACAGTACACGAGCGTTTTTACATGGAAACCCAAAGCGGGAGAAAGCCACATAATTCTTTTTCTTATATGTCTTTAAAAATTACATTCATTGGAAGCACCAACTTTCTTTGTTTTTAAACTTGAACTGGAAGGAGGATCCAATCCCCTAATTTCTCAGGATGCAACCTGAGGGAATATCCAACTCCCCAATTCTCTGGCTACAATTAGAAGGAGGCTATGACTCTCTATGTTCTCTAGCTACAACCAGAAGGTGGCTACAACCACTTGTCCTTGCCCCATCCAAACGCCCTGACGTAGAAGTAGAATGATGGAACCACTGTCAAACTATCACTGTGAGATATACTGTTGTAAAATTGTACCAATCAACCTACACCAAACAACTTGTACCAATAACCTGAACCATGCATCAACCTGTAGCTCAACCTGTAATAAAATTGTACCATAAACAAGTGCATCAACCATGCACTAATATATACCTCAACCTATACCATGAACAATTACATCAACTATGCACCAACCTATAATAAACATGTACCATAAACAAGTGCATCAACCATGTACCAACATGTACCTCAACCTGTACCATGAACAAGTGCATCAACCATGCACCAAACCTGTACGAACAACCTGTCACAACAACCCATCACAACAACCTGTCTCATCAATCTTATCAACCAAATCAAATCTACTCAACAAGATCAATCACCAAGAAAAATCTCAAAGATGTGCATCAACCAAGCATAACACAACAACTCATAATCATCACCAAGATCAATATGTGATTCTAATAAGATACCAAGACAACTATGCTACATCATCCATCAACCATGTGTCAACAATACTACTAAAAAGTGTCTCCTACCATGTACCAAGTATGTACCAATCATGTATCAAATACAAATAAATTATGACTCATCAAGATATATCAACATCATCACAACTATACAGCTCATGTATGTGTCAACTCATCAACTACTTGCCTTAACCATGTACCCAAAATATACCTCAACCAAAAGCCCTCATCAATTTCGTGATCCAAATCTGATTTGTAACTCTGTAACAGACCTATTTTATATGATCACATACATGCAAACCTTCCTTAACTTTAACAACAAGAGACTAGAATTTTCATCAATCTTTACTTTAGTCTCACATGACTAGTTTCGGATTCATCAATAACCGTAACTTGAAATAATCATAACTATGTACCTGTAATGAATAAAGATCTGAAAATAGTACACAATTTTCTTCAATGTGTTTAATGCAATTCCTCTAGGTGTCACTACTTGGAACCTCTTAGAAAAGTATTTATAGAAAAAATGACATACCTTGTTGAATTTTGGCTTATTCTAGAGAGCGAACATGTAGAGCATGCCCCACACGGATTTTTTTTTGTATGGATATGAAAATCGTACACAGAATACTACAAAATGCACTATAACCAACCCATTTGGTCTTACTGAATTTGGATTTGTTATGAAGAATTTATGACATTTTTACCTGAAACACCTGTTTTAGACTAGTTTGAGGACTAGCCACAAACCCTATTTTCCACAGAGTGTAACTCCAAAAATACAACGACCCACAAGATGAAATTTGTACCAAATCTATTTGGATATGTTTCCTCAATGGAATCTCAATTTCATGGTCTGAATCATTCTAGAAAAACTGTTATTACGAAAATGGTAAGATGACCTGTAAATAACATACCTTAGAAAGCATCATCAAAATAATTTATCCTCCCTTGAATTTAGGCCTTCTTTACTTCACCTTCCCTCTGAATTTTAGCTTAGATATCCCTTGGTTACCTCAGTCACCTATAGATATTCAATATTCTCAAGTGTGATTAAAATGAGATAGCCTTTCCTCTTGTTTATACTTTCATGTAGATTTTTGAATGGGTTACGTTTTAACCATCTTAACCCACTTTATTTATTTTAAGGTTAACCCACTTCTAATTTCTCCATTAACTTTATTATTTAAATAATTTCTTTTGTATTCACTTTGACTTATATTACACTCATCACTTCACTTTATTATTTACCTTCTAAAATCTCTTAAACCACTTTGACTACTTTGACCTTTTGGGGCTTCTAGATGACTCACGAGGGTTCATAACTCTCTAACCATGTTCATAACTCTCTAACCATGAGGAGTTATGTGAAATTCCACATACCACTATAAATGGCATGAAATGTACTATCCATATAGAATAGTCTTGCCTGCAAATATATCAAAACTCATACCATTATCCATCAAACAAACTTGGGTCCATTACCCAAACCTAGGTTCTCCAACTTCTCATGGACATAACTCTCTAACCGTGAGGAGTTATGTGACATTTCACATACAAACAGAAATGGAATGACATGTACTATTCATCTAGAATAGTCTTACCTTCAAATATATTAAAAATCATACCATTATACATGAACCAACCTTGGTTCCATTACCCAAACCTTTGTGCTACCGGAATTCGCTATCGGACTTTCTCCAAGGGTTGACATCAATCACTAAGGGTTGAAATCAATATACAATATCACTCTCCAATGGTTGACATCAATGACAACCAACAATCCATACCAACTGTCCATCAAACTAAGCCAACTATCTGACAGTTGTAACGACTTTGCAAGTAAATTATGAAGGTAACCTGGAGGATAGAAGCATTCCCTTAATTCCTGATAGAAAGTATCCCATGAAGTAATGCGACCATTTTTCGAGGACAGTGGGGTACCTAGCTCGATGATAAATTCTGAGTTGTCCAAGTGTGTGTCTCACCAAGTTTGGTTTATTCCTTCTAGTTGAAGACTGGCCATTTGAAATTTGGTGGCCTCTTCCATCTTATGCATGGTTTTGAAATAAGTGGAGAGGCTACGGATCCAGGAATCAACTATCTCTCCATTCATTTGGCCGACAAAATTGGGTAATTCAAAGCAGTTGTCCAGCTGCATGGTCGCTGGAGGTCTTCATTGTTGGAGCCGAATCATTTCTTGGAGAGCCAACGCCAAGTCTACCACTGAACTTGACATGTCTACTCTGGATTCCTCACTAGAGGCTTCTCGTCGAGGAGACATGGTCGGAAACCCTGAATATACCCTGAGGAGGGTGTGATAATATCCCTGAGAAGGGTGAAATTAACGCTCTGAGAAAAAGCATCAAACTAAGTATGAAGACCCAAAAAAAAATTGAACCTCGTGGATGAAGTTCTTGGTCCCAAGGATAAAACTTTCTATGATACCAATTGATGTGCTTGTGAGGGAATCTTCTACAATGGAGACTCAAGTTTTTTTGAAGGAAGCACTACTAGATCTGAGTGAGGGATGCGCTCAGGTATTAATAAGCGACTTGGAGAAACTAGCGCAATACATGAAGAAGAAAATTTTTTTAATGGAGTTAGACGCCTTGACTGTTCTTTAAGTTGTCCAACCAAGAACTGAGAAAGGCATCTTGCTCATATGCTTAGAAGAAAAACTAGATATGCGCACCAATTCCTTTGGTGCAAATTCTCTCTCTCTAACACTCACTTACAGTAAAAATAAAAAACACAAGATCGCTCTCTCACTTGTCTCAGCAAAAAAAAAATCAATTATACACAAGAAGCATAGATAATGCAAGACTAAAAAAACTTCATCAATCATATTAGACGATTGTATCTCTTCTTAAAAAATCAAGGCCATCTTCTACAAACAGTAAATGTCACTATATTCTTATGCATTTCTCTATGCAATCAAATTAGAAAGAGAAATTTCCCGCAACGTTCACTGACACTGACTATTCACTCAAATAGACATCGCCAATATCTACTTAGACTGACAAATTCTCTATTACAATAAAATATGATTGACACTGACAACGATCATAAAAATAACATAGCATCACTTCTCCTTCTGGCCTTGCTTTTTGTGGATGACTTGTACTCTGTTGTATGCTCCCTAAGTAAGGTTGACATCCTTCCTTATTGGTCCATAGGACGTCACTTAGCATGTGGAAAAAGTAAATAAATTCACAATGGAAAAGAATGGTACCGGCATTGAAATGAAGGAAAGGAAAGGTTGTTGTGTGAGCACTGTGGTGTTAGGAAACAATTGAAGACACAAAATTTTGTTGAACATGAGACTCATCCGCCCTTATGGATTCATGACCAGGCTTGGGGGTGATTGGATCAAGTGATTTCGATGATCCATTCTATAGCTGGGTGGAACTTGGTTTCTCCTTCTGTGTTCCACCTTCTTCTTTAAATTATTTGTTAAATTCAATAGTTATGTTAAGGTTATTGGTAATGTTTTATTGTATATTACAAAGTTAGAATATATATAGATTCAAATTGTCTTATTTATAGGGAAAATTGTATTGAAGTTATTGTTTGTAAGTGATAGTTAGTTAAGGAAATTGAAATTCTTACTAGATAGGAAATATATCCTATTTATGATATATATATATATATATATATATATATATATAATGCATGTTATCACACATAAATTGTATAAACAAGTTGTTAGAGGCCTATTCAAACTAAAAGTAGCCACACATAAATTATAGAGGAATGTATTAAATATTACGACCAAAATGTGCATACATTTGATAAAGAAATGTAAACAAATCTTCAAAGATAGTTTGAATGTCTGATTTACATTAGAATGACTTATAATCCTTCAGAATATAATCCTGAAAACATATAAAATAATGAGGTTTATGGAGACTCTCTAGGAAATACAGAGTCCACGACTTGGTATATATAGCTACAAATAAATATAATTCAAAAAGAGTCTAAGTCAAATGCATTTATAACTGTATATACATTATGTTAGAGACCCCAAATTACTTATGTCTATATCTATTGAAGTAAAGTAATATAAGTAATAAAATTCTCCTAACAAAATAATTTGAAATGGTTTAACAAAATAATCGGTGATATCCATTTATAATCTACGAGCATTGTCATAAACAAGTTAGAAGTAATGAAAGTAAGATTGATCAACCATGTCGAAGGTTGAATCTGGTCAAATGTATCAGGGATGTATTTATAGAGGTGGTTACATGTATGAATTCCGAGGTGTTATTCATGTATGATTTTACTTACAGAATTCTAGGGGAGTTACTCCAAATAATTATAGTAAAACCCCGATATGCTTTGAGGTCCGAAAACGTTATAAAACAAAAAGAATATTAATAAAATTTTGGTATGATAATAGCCAACAATTAAGGTGACAAACAATACTATGGAGCCAAACCCATGTGACAATAACCAGAAACGACCTCAACATTAAACCCAGATCAAATAAATGATGAGTGAGTACATTAATGAACAAAGCGTGGTATGAATAAACCCAAAGTAAAAGTACATATATAATTTGTAAACAATGAGTGAGTTCCGGATGGATTTGTGGTGAGAAATCTAGTAATTAGTTACAAAAACTAAGAGTCACACATCATAACTGTGACTGGGACATAACAACACTTAACAGGGATTCAAACCACAAGACTTGAACTCGAACTTTTACAGTCAATGAGGATGTAAAAACTAAGAGAGAAGAAGGAAATTCAAATTGTGTTTATTAAAAAATAGCATTGACGCGTAAAGGGATTTTTCTTGAAAATCATCTAAACAATAAGTTCTTACCTCTTTTAGCGTTCTAAGGAGTGGGGAGTAACCATGTAATGCTGAGAAATCCTAGGGTTTCCATGTAAACTATGCGTTCTTTTTCTGTCGAATTTCTCACAACTAAATCTTATCACTAATAGAACTTATAGCAGTCAAAGGCCTTAGTAAGTTTGATGCTCGGTCACCGGTAAACTAGTTAACAATTAAAAAGAAGTGAACAACGGTAGAGCACTCTCAGAAGAGGAGGGAACACTGGCACATTAGTGAAAGTTAAATGAAGTCCGAAGAAAGTTTCTCCAAAACCAATACGAATTTCATTGCTATACTCAAGACATGGGGCGAACATGGCACACCATGTGATGGAGAGTGTGTGGCCTATCGATAGAGGATGGTCAGGTTCAGGCTATAACCCTGTGTACTACGGGAGCAACGTGTCGAATTGGATTGTCTACTTCAAACTCTAATCACAAGTTTGAGTAGTATACAATATGACTTTACGACAGGAGTGGTTTAATTGCTACACAGTCCAAGTTACGGTGATAAGATATTGTGCTAAGTAAGAAATGCTATATGGTTAGTCATTATATATGTATATACATTGAAAGGATAGAGGTTCATCACCAGGGATGGACCAAGATCCACGCATTCGCGATTGATTCCTTGTTTAGGAAAACCATTTAGCTATAGTGTATATAGGGTAGATGAGACGGGGTGTAAGCCTTTTATGTAAATACAAGGTAAAAAAATTAATTGGGTTAGTAAGCATACACCCATGTGAGAATACTTAACTTTAGTGTAGTAAGTGAAGTAATAAGTTTTTTTTGGATAAGATATATATATATATATATATATATATATATATATATATATATATATATACCCATAAAATATGAGTATAAAGCATGAACTCATTTTCTATGTAATAAAATGATACTATTGTCGAAACTAGCATTTTTTTTTAGGAAATAAATTATATATATATATAATCATTGCGTATTTCCTCTTAGATAAAATTATCTTATTTTACATATAGTATCAGAGCAAATGTTAACAACACTATACTTTTATGGGCATCATAATAACTTTAAAGAAACTATCTTGTGATTTTCACTCTTCTTACAAGAGAAACAACTATTAATTGTTAAGGAAGAGAAACAACTATTAATTGTTAGGTGGTAGAGTAATAGTCAATATGTACAAACATGTCTACCCAAAATGGAAAGGAAAATAACCATGAATAAAAAGACAACCAACCAAATATTGAACAGAAAAGTGAGAGTAGCTCAGCCATTGAAGTGCTCCAAACTATGGGAAATTTCATTGTGGAACTTTAGACTTTTAAGGTTGAGTATGCAAAAATTAAAAGAATACACGAAGAACAATAATAATTGAATGGGATATTTTTGTGGATTATAGACGAGAAAACTAAATCAAAGAAAACATATATGAACAAAGAAACCAATCAACTATCATTTGAAAAATCAAGTATGGAATCTAAATCAGATGATAGATCATCAACCAATACTCAAAAGAGAGTAGAATAACAATCACCTTCTACTAATAAGAGGAAACAATTAGATCATTTGCAAGGTGAATTCATAAAGATAAAACCCTCCACTTTTGAGAGGGAATCAAAAACAGGGGAAAAAGTTGAATCTTGGCTACTAGATATCAAGAAATACTTTCAGATTTATAACTACTCTAGTAACATGAAGGTTAGAATGGCCATTTATAATTTAAATGGAAAGGCTAGTATCTCATGGAAAGACTTGAAACTAGCCAAAGGATTGAAAGATAAAAGAATGGAATGGTCAGAATTCAAGAAGTATTTCAAGAAACAATACCTATCAGAAAGTTATTATAAAAGAAAGACTAAGTAATTTTATGAATTGTGACTAGGACAAATATCTATGGATGATGTAATTAATAAGTTTCTATATTTGTTGCAATTTGTCCCTTATATTAATGACGATAAAGTAAAAATTCATAGGTTCTTAAGTTTTCTACCATAGTTCTATAAAGATAGAATTGAATTCGACGATCCTAAAACATTGAATGAATTATTTAGGAAATCCAAAATGTGTTATGATCAGTATAAATAGAGATTTGAAATTCCTAAGGCATGGAAAGGTAGAAATAAAGATAAACTGAATAAACAGAAGAAAGGATTCAAACCAGCTCCTTACCATAACATATCTAAGGGATTTCAAAGAAATGACTATTCATCTAACATGCAACAAGCTCAAGGATGGAATAAACCAGTTAATATGGGAATCAAGAAGATAGCAGACAACCCCGAAGAACCATGGAAATGTTGGGAATGTGGAGAACCCCATTTATGAAGAAACTTTCCATGCTTAAACCCATCAAACATAACTTCAATTCATAATCTATAGGAAGCCACCAAAGATGCAGATATTGGGAAAAGTATACACATAATTAATTCTTCTCTAGAAGGGAGACAAGAGGATCATTCGTCTACTATAGTGGAAATTGAAGGTAAGCTACAAATAAAAAATTGTCCATACTAATAGATACATTAGAAAGTTTGAGTTACATAACCCCATCATTAACAGAGAATTGTATAATTGGTTAGTATAATTAGCCACATGCACTAAAAGAAAAGTAACATAGTATATTGCTAAGTGTAATATAAGAATAAATGATCAAATTATTGTGGTTAACTTAAATGTATTACCCATGGGATCATATGATATTCTTATTGGAATGGATTGGTTGGAATAACACAAGGTTTTACTAAACTATTTTGAAAATTCATGTGTATATCAAGATGAAAACAATATAAACAGAATAGTTCAAGGATTAAGAAAACTAGTTTCGGTAAGATAGATATCATTTACACATCTTAAAAAATGCGTAAGGAAGGGTTGTAAACTATATACAATTCAAGTGATGAATATGCAAAATGATAATGAGAAACCGAAATTAGAGGATTATGTTGTTTTACAAGATTGCAAAGATGTTTTTGATGAATAAATATCATAATTACCTCCCATGAGAGAAATAGAATTCTCTATTGACTTAATTCCAGGATCTTCCCCCATGTCAAAGGCACCTTACAAGATGAATATTCTTGATATACCAGAGTTAAAAATACAAATATAATAATTATTAGATAAGAAATATATTAGACCTAGTGTCTTGACATGGGGAGGACCAGTTTTGTTTGTCAAAAAGAAGGATCGGACGTTTCGGTTATTCATTGATTATCGACAACTAAATAAAATGACAATCAAGAATAAGTACCATCTACCAAGAATTAACAACCTATTTGATCAGGTGGGAGGAGAGAAAATATTTTCTAAATTAGATCGAAGATCAGGTTATCAACAAATCATAATTAAAGACGAGGATATTAATAAAACAACCTTTTGAACATGATATGGACACTATGAATTTGTTGTAATTTACTTTTGACTTATAAACTCACCATCGATGTTTATTTGCTTAATGAACAACACATTTAGTAAGTACGTAGACAAGTTTGTTATGATATTCATGGATGATATCTTGATTTATTCAAAAATTGAAGATGAACATGAGGAACACCTATGAATAGTGTTACATAAATTACGAGAACATAAATTGTATGCCAAATTTAACAAATATGATTTCTACCAGAGGAAAATACAATATTTGGGACATGTTATTTCAGAGCATGGTATAACAGTAGATCCAGAAAAAATAAAGGCAATTGTAGAATGGCCTATACCTACGAACGTTGCAGAAATATTATCTTTTATGGGGATGACAAGTTATTACAAACGATTTATTGAAAAACTTTCCAAGATTTCCTTTCCTATTACGTACTTACAAAAAGGGGGGGTAAAATTTATTTGGTCACCAGAATGATAGGAAAGTTTCAATAAGTTAAAAGAATGGTTAACTACCGCACCAATCCTTAAGGTCGCCAACCCTTATAAGGATTTTATTGTCTGTATTGATGCTAGCAAGGAAGGGTTAGGAGGAATTTTGTCACAAGAAGGACACGTGATTGCTTATGAGTCAAGAAAGTTAAAAGATCATGAACATAACTATGTGACACATGATTTAGAATTAGCGTCTCTAATTTATGCAATAAAGATATGTTGTCATTACTTAATAGGAAGGATTTTTTTTTATTTTGATGGATAAAAGTGGGGTAAAGTACTTGTTAAATTGGAAAGGATTAAATGCATGTCAAGCAAGGTGGTTTGCATCCTTAAGAAAATTTTATTTTCAAATCAAACATATTAAAGGGAAAGAAAATAAAGTTGTAGGACGCACTTAGTAGAAGAACATGTGTTATTTATGAAACAACTATGAGTAAATATGATAATGATATTAACGACAAAATCATATATGCAAGTATAATGGACGACAAATAAACAAAGGTAAAGGAAATCCTGCTAAAAGGTGAAGTAAAAAAAACCAGAACTAAATTCAAAATCGACAAAGATAAAAAATTGAAATTTAAAAATAGAATTTACATACCGAATTCGACAGACTTAAAACTGATGATTTTAAATGAAATCCATAAAATTTGTTATTCGGGCCATATTGGATATCATAAAATGGTTACAACACTAAGAAAACAGGTTTATTGGCCTAATGTGATAACTAATATAGATGACTACTTGTCTAAGTGTTTAGAATGTCAACGGGTAAAGGAAGAACACCAACATCCAGTGGGCCTATTACAGCCTTTTCCTATACCAAAATGGAAATGGAAGGTCATATCAATGGATTTTATTATAGGTTTTCCTAAAAAAAAAAATACAACGTGATTAGATTATGGTAGTAGTGGAAACATTAAGTAAATTTGTTCATTTTATACTAGTAAAATCCACTTACAAAGCGGTGCATATTGATGAAATTTCCATGAAAGAATTTTTTAGATTACATAGAATACCAAAAAAGGTGATTTTTGACAAAGATGTTAAGTTTACTTCAAGCTTTTGGAAAGCATTGTTTGCAGGTTTGGAAACTCAATTAAGTTTTAGTACTAGTTATCATCCTTTAACCGATGGACAAACTAAACGTACCAATCAAATTATTGAAGACATCCTACGAATGTACACGATGGACAAACAAACTAAATGGGAAGACTACTTACATTTAGTGGATTTTTCATTCAACAATGGTTTTCAAGCCTCATCCATAATGAGTCCATTTGAAATTATTTACGACATAAAATGTACAACTCCTATTAGGTGGGATAATCCAGTGGATAGAATCATGGTTGGACCAAACATGTTACAGGAAATGTAGTTGATTGTTAAAAGGGTTTGACAAAACTTAAAGGTTGCACAGGATCGACAAAAAAGTTACATAGATCATAATAGACTACATAAAGAATATAATTTTTGGGATCATTTTTATCTGATGGTTAAAGAAAAAAAGAGTTTGTTGAAACTCGGGAGATGTACAAAAATGGCACCAAGATTTTGTCGACCCTTCTAAGTGTCATATTCAATTGGTTAGTGGCGTATCAGCTAGCACTATCAGAAAATTTAAAAGTTCATAATGTTTTCATATATCATTATTAAAGAAATATGTTCACGATTCTAGTCATGTAATTGATTGTAACTTGTTACAGGTGGAACCAAAAGGTGAATTACTTGTGGAACCTTTGCGCATTCTAGACAAGAAAGAAGCGATAGTGAGGAACCGAGTCACCGCACAGGTAAAATTGCAATGGAAACACTTTAGTCTTAAAGAAGCTACTTGGGAGTTGGAGGATGTCATGAGAAAGAAATATCTAACATTGTTCCAAGGATGACCAAATGGAATAAGTATTAACATTGAGGATGGTGTTAAATTCAGGGGGGAGAGTATGTAATATCTCCAAATACATTATTTAGTAAGTTAAATAATTTCCTTAAGTGGAAAATTTGAAATTGAGATTAGTAGGAGAAAAGTGATTATTATTAATATAATTATTGTGCAAGATATTCACTTGCCAAGTGTTATTAATTATTGGACCGATGTAAGGGACAATATTTTTATTTCAATTAATAAAGGAGACAAAAGGATCAACCAAGTTGAAAATATATGGTCATGAATCCATGAGTGGGGAACAAGTTGGATCTAACCCTGGGAATGAAAGGACATGTGTCAGAAGTAAATTTTGATGATTGAAACAACCTCAAAATCAAGGATTTCCAAAGATGTGAATTTCCCAATGAGGGAAAGGAGCTAGAGAAAACTAAGAAATAGGAAAGAAAAGATAAATATGCATGTGTGAGGAGGTAGGATGCTTCTTAGAATGTGGAAAAAGAAAATCAATTCACAGTGGAAAAGAATGGTACTGGTATTGAAATGAACAAAAGGAAAATTTGTTGTGTGAGCATTATGGTGTTAGGAAACAATTGAAGACACAAACATTTGATGGACATGAGGCTCATTCGTCCTTATGGATTCATGACAAGTCTTGTCAGTGATTTGACATGTGATGAGTGGTTTTGTAACAATTCTCTTTGATATGCAACCATTTTATCCATGCTCGTAGTTGTCCTGACACATAGTTCCTCAAGTACCCTTCTACCAATTTGTTCACTACATGATTCTATCCATATTTCTAGGGTTGATATCTAGTACTAGGTGTCAAATCTATCTGAGATAACTTAAATATATTTTTCCAAAACGCACTAAGAAATCTATTATCCTGGTAACTGACTATGTTCCTTGGAAGACCATGGAATCTGAACACTTCTCAGAAGAAAATATCTAGTGCCTGAGATTCTTTGTATTCTGAAGGAATGGAAAACAAGTGTGCATATTTGGTTAACCTGTCTACCACCACATAAATATAGTCCCTACCCTGGACTTTTGGTAACCCTGTAATGAAATCAATGGAAATGCTCTCCCATTTCCTTTATGGAATAGGAAGTGGTTGGAATAAACCTGTTGGGTGTGTCATTTTTTACATGTTCTGTTGAAAAGTCTTGCACTCCCTCATGTACCGTAGTACATCCTCCTTTAGACCCTTCCATGAGAATATATCTCTCACCTATCTATAATTCTGAAAGTACCGTGGGTGGCCGGCTAAAGGAGCGTCATGAATTTCCCTCATGATATTATCCTTAAGTATTGATTCAGGGGAAATATATATCCTCTCCTTCTAGTATATGATATCATCCACTAATTTGTGTGTTTCATCCTGGTTGGTACCTTCCATCAACTCATAGGTGAATGTATTTTTCCAATATTCCACCAAGAAGGTAGACTTCCAATCTGTTGAGACCTCGCCAAGGGAAAAGACTGAAGACCTCCTCAAAAGGGAATTTATAACAACTACATTCTTCTTTCCCTTAACATATTCAATATCAAATTCATAAGATTGTAACTTACTCACCCATTTTTGTTGTCTTTCTCTCAAATCCATTTTCTCCATAAAGTATTTCAAGTTGTTGTGGTCGGTTCTCACTACAAAATGTCCTCCCACTACGTAGTGTTGAAATTTGGAAGGTGGATGCAAAATAACCAACATCTCCTTATCATATATGGAGTAGACCCTTTTTTGGTTCCCTCAACTTCCTGTTCTAAAATCTATGTGATGGTGGTTTTACATTAGTACTACTCCTATCCCTTCTCCAGATGCATCACACTCGAGTACAAATGGTTGAGAGAAATTTGGAAGTGCTAGTACCGGGTAAGTGCTCATTACCTTCTTCATTTGGTCAAATGTTGTTTGTTCTTCCTCGACCCACCTAAATGCTCCCTTTTTTGTTAGATTTATCAAAGATGCCCCAAGTTGTGAAAACCCTTTCACAAATCGTCTGTAATAGCTGCATATCCTGAAGAATCCTTGCAACCCTTTGATTGACCTAGGGGTAGGAAAATCTAATATTTCATAGATATTTTCTTAGTGCACCTTCACTCCCTCAACACCTATTATGTTCCCTAAATACAAGATCTTCGTCAATCCAAATTCACACTTTTCCTCCTTGGAAAAAAGTGATTGTTCCTCCATAATGTTGAGAATATCATCAGCATGCCCCAAATGTTCCCTCCATGTCTTACAGTAGATCACAATATCATCAAAGAACACCAATATGAACCTTCTTAACTATTTGTTGAAGATATGGTTCATACACGAGTGGAAGGTAGCTGGTGCATTACTCAACCCAAAGGGAATGACCACAAATTCATAGTGACCATAGTGACATCGAAATGTTGTTTTGTGGATGGCCTCCTCTCTCACCCTGATCTGGTGGTATCCTGATTGAAGATCAATCTTCGAAAAATATATTTCTCCATGTAGCTCATCTACCATCTCGCCAATCCTTGGTATCAGATATCTGTTCTTAATAGTCTTCTTTTTTAGAGCCTTGTAGTCAATGCACATTCTCCACATGTCATCCTTCTTCTTCACCAATACTAGTGAAGAAGCAAATGGACTAGACCTAGGCCGGATGTATCCCATCTCCAACAGCTCCTATATGGCCTTCTATATTCCGTCCTTGAACTTATTTGGGTGCATTTATGGTGTAGTAATCACTAGATTGGACCCTTCCTCTAACTCAATGACATGTTTAAATCCTCGGTCTAATGGTCTTCTTGTGGGTAGTGGCCATAATACCTTATCATGCTTACCTAGTAACTCCTTTATGTCGTCATGGTAATGCTGACAATCTTGGGATGTCTTATGCATTGTGACCAAACACTTTTTTGTGCATGCCACATCTCCATTTCTAAAGAGAGCCTCCATCAATATTTTGGATACAACCTTGGGTTATCCTAATGACATACCCTTCAGGATAACATGCTGACCTCTATTGTCTATCAATTCCATCCTCATCTCCTAATAATTCATTTTGAAGTCTCCAAGGGAGTATAGCCATTGTACTCCCAATACCACATCGGTGTTTACTAGTTACACCATATAAAGGTCATCGGTCAACTTGTAGTCACCTAATGTCACATCCAACCCTCTAATCCTTTGGGTACACATCATGTTGTACCCATCTGCCACTACTACTTAAAAACCCTCAAATTCCTCTATGGGAATTTGTCTCCTAGTAACCAATGTTGCATCTATGAATTTATGGGTGACCCCTCCATCAATCAGAGTTGTAACTCTTTGTCCCTGTATAATGCCCCTGATTCAAAAGGTATAGTACTCGGGGACTCCTGACAATGTGGCTATGGTCACCTTCTTTACCCCTTCTAATAATGGTCCATGTTCTGGAATTTCAAGGTTTGTTGCCTCACCACTATTCTGACCCTCATCTAGATTGTTTGGGTTCTCCTCCTCACCTTCATATTCTTCATCAAATAATACTTCAATATAATGGACCTTTCCCTTGTGAATACATCGGTGACTTGGTTCTCATGGATACTGAAACTAAAGCATAGTTTATTTCTTCTAAGATCTCTCTGAGTCTCTTTGTCTGACCTGTCTTTCCCTGTCCATGTATGTTGGGGAAAAACATTTGCCTCCCCCCTTTGAGGAATTAAGGTCTTTACTGGGGCCTTTCTAACTTTTATGTCTTCCATATCCTGAGTTTTCTTGATTCCATCCTATAATGTGGGTGTCCTAAAAGCCTTAACCCAACACTATAAGGGTTTAGTTAGCCCCTTTGTAAATAGCATCACTAACCATTGTTTTGAGATATGAGTTGCCTTGGAATCCAACCTCTAAAATGCTGTGATAAATTCCTCCGCTGTACTTGTCTATCTCAACTTGGCCAACTCCCTTAAATGAATTTAAGGATCCTTCCTTCCGAACCTGTCCATCACCCTCTGGGTGAATTCTACATATGATGTAATGCTAACACGTCCAAGGGTGACCAACCCATGATGCCACCATTTATGAGCCTCCCCATCCAAATGTAAGGTGGCAATCTTGATTTCCTCTTCTTTGGTCTTTGGGTTGAGATGGAGGTAAGTGTCCATCTTCTTCACCCAAGCTCTAGATGAACTCTTAGTTGATCCATAGAAAGAGGGAATAGTTAACCTACCCACCATGCGCATAAGATCACAGTTTCGATGGTATTGCATTGCTTTGTTCCATTCCCTTGGTCTGTTCCTATATTTATCATTGTAATAGTATTGGGAAGAAAATGCTTCCTGGAAACTTTCTCCTGTGCCTAGGTACTATTTGTAACCTTTAAGGGGAGATCACTATCCTGGTCTTGTTATCCTAGAATTTTTGTTTGTTTCTCCTTAAGAAATTGCGGTAATAAATCAGTTGTTTATTGTTGCTATCAACCAACCATATCCTTGACTTTTACTGTATTTTTATATTGCAAGAGTAGTACTATTTATGTTTTTCCAATGAGAACAATAATAATTCTTCAAATTTATAAAGATGTTTAAAGTTTATATAGGTAAAGTTTAATTTTAAAAAGATGTTAAAATTTTATATATGTATTTTGTTTCTTGTTTTGTAATGGAACCTTTAAGGACATTAAAGTTATAGTATTGTGTTAAATATATTCATATAATTATTAGCACAAATTAAATTAATAATTTCGATAGCTACCACTATAACCTCCAAGTGTGATAGTTTGAAGGACATGGGGGTGGGCTTTGATCCACTTATGTGTGCAGGGGTCACCATACCATTTAATATAATATCTTTGGGTGCAACCACAAGTTCTAGCACTACCGCAAGGTGCCCCATGTCTCCATGTAAATCCCTCACTAGAATTGAACCTTTTCCAACTGTGAAAAACTCCTATCTTTACACCATTGAATTCAACCCCTCTGGACATGATATTTTTTATTATTAAAAAAATTATTTTATTATTAAAATAAATGAAAAATAACACTATTTAAAAAATACAGATAATATAAGTTTGACCCAAGATATATAATATAAGTTTGACCCAAGATATATTATAGAATATTATTTTATATGATTCTTATTATCCATAAATATTATATCTATAGTTTTGCAAACTTTTAAAACCGATAAACCGACAAGCCAACGTTGGTAAGTTAGGTTAGGTTAAACTATATTACTCCAACCTATGAACAAGAAATTATAAGAGTAAACATCGCTGAGAATGTTGGTAAGTTACATTAGGTTAAACTCGTTTACACCAAAAGAGAAACCAAAAGCTATGAACAAGAAATTCTAAGACTAAACATCATTGAGAATAGAAATTAGTCTTTTTAACTCGAAAAATCTTGTAACATCACAACCATAACAGTTTCTTAAAACAGTTTTAATTTTAACAAATCTCGTCAAGGAATTCTAAGAATAAACATAACTGAGCACAGAAATTGGTCCTTTTCACACTATAAATCTCATAACATCACAAACAATTAAGGACAGCCATAGACAATTTCTTAAAACGGCTTTTCTTTGAACCAATCTCCCCAGAAAAATGCAGTCGTAATTTGCTCATATATAGAACACTAGTACATCTTGATAATGATTTCATTCGAAGTATGATAAACATATGCAGATGACTACCAATTGAAACCAAAATTGCCAATACAAAACCAGCCACAAGTAACTACTTCGCAGACCACCGTACAGAAGCAGAAATTTCGAGGTGTCCATGGTCCGCGAGGACAAAACAGTTGACAGAACTTGACTAAAATATGACAAGTATAACCTATAATCCAAGACGAGTCAAATCACTCTAACAAGTTATGTAGACACACCACATTACTGTCTTTCTCAGCATCGGTCAAGCAGACATAGTGACAGCAGAAAATCACTGCAAGATTATAGACATGGGAAACAGAAAATACTGTACAGTTTCGGCTATCCCTAACTCATGGTAGTCTTGAAACAACCAAAAAACACATACAATTGATAGACATCTGTCATTCTTAACGTTACTAACTATAATTGATGATAGATACTAACCACCAACCGATAGAAGAGAATGGATATGCCAAATTCAGTTCTAACAGACAGTAAAAAGATCAAATCGCACTATGGTAGAAATTAAAATTCCAATCTAGGGCTAAAACACTCACAGTAAATGTCAGAGACAGCACAATATTTCACCCATAAATCATGTTATTCTAGTCCAGAACTTAGATAGTAGCAATTTAGAGAGAAAGTAACAATTCAGAATCTTAATCTACACTTATTCTCGTCGACAGTATAGATAAAAGCAATTTAATTTCAGAGATAGAATAAAAAAGTACGGGAAACCTCCGTCCAGAGCGTCGATATTGCTAGTAGTTCCAAGAACTACTCCAATCATGGAGATGTAAGACAGACTTGAGAAGAAGCTGTAAATCTCAAAGACAGTTTCAACTTAGTAAGATTTCAGACACTAAAGGATCGATGGGCGAATCACCACGGCTCTGCCAAGCGTCATAGAAGACATGCTATAAAGATTCGATCCAAAACCGCGGATTGTTTAGATGGATGATGGAGAGGACCGCTATCATGTATTAAGGGAAAACATCAAGAAGAATAAGATTCCTGTGAGATATGGTAGGGTGCACTCGGATTGATGGCATTTTTCTCTTTTCCAGGCATTTTTCTCTTTTCCAGTTGAGCAAATCTTATGGAAAATTCAGTTAGTATTGAATTTGCAATCCAAATTTGTCATTTAATCGATTTGAACATGAATTTTTAAACCTTGCATGGCCCGATTTCAGTGAAGATACATCCTGGAGTCATCAAAGGCTCTATGTGATTTCATCATCAAATTTAAAGTTTCATGAGGTACTTTATACACATCACTGAACCACAACCTCGTTTGGCGAGGCCATCCACATTTGTTTGTTAAACAAACCTATACCCCCACATTTGTTTGTTAAACAAACCTATACCCCTCTCGAGTAAGGTGCAATCACCATGAGAGCAATCATCGTGAGACCTGTTAGCACTTTGTAAATTTGTTCAGCTGATAAAACAACCGACAAAGGTAACCTACAAACCACTTTAGAGTTGGGTACTAGCATGCTCAGCTCAAAGATGGCTCTCTCATGTCACTTGGTCTTTAATAAATGAGTTTTCTTTAACAATCCAATGGCTAGGTTTTGTTGCTTTGAAGGGTTTTTTATAATTTTGCTTGCAAGAAAGGGGAGGGACACCTAGGGCTATGGAGTCAAAATTTCTGAAGACAAATGGAAGTAGTGATTGGTGGGTTGAACTCTCCATAGGATAAAGGCAAAATGAGGAAATGAATCTGAGTTATAGATTACAATTTACAGAGTGTAAGAAGAAAGGAAAAACACATAACTGCATCAGAGCATTAAATAAAATGAATTCTGATTTATTTAGGAAGAACTTACAAGATGAATTATGGGCCTTTGACTATCCAATTTAAATAGAAGAGAGTGAAAATGAAATCAAGATCACGGGAAATACATACAAAGAAAGAAGACAAAATTCAAACCACCACCATTAGAATCTTTTTATGGAGATTTCAGGACATGTGCATGTGCATTCTATGCTGCTTCAGAAAACTACATTCAAGTTCCAGATAGCTAAAATCATTCCCTTGCACTTATGCCAACCCCTAATACATTTGGAACTCCTAATATTTATACAAGTTGAGTTCCTTCGGTTTGAAACTGATTACAGTGATTACAAAGAAACGTTTCGGTTTTGAAACTGACTATAATGATTAAAATGAAACCTTTCAATTTTGAAACCGATTACAATGATTAAAAAAAAATGTTTTCGTTTTGAAACCGATTACAATGGTCAGCAAGAAACGTTTCTTAATCTGCATTCTGGCTTCTCTGGCATTTTAGTCCCTCTCTTCTTCCTCTGACTCTATCTCGACCCTTTGTGTGATTCGATGTCTTTCATCGACCTCTGGACATCATTTGTCAAGCCCTGGAAAACTGCATTTGGTCTTACCTAGTCAGATTATCTCCTTCAATTGCAAGTTAGGAAATGTTATGTCTAAAAACAAGCGGACTCGCGAGCCGAGTTAGTCTATTGTTAAGTTTTCCATTTTTCGAGGGCATGAGAAAGTGGTTTGAGGCAACCTTACTTTCATCTCGAAATGCACCTAGTGATGCCACATAACCCCAAGAAAAAACCATGGTTTAAATTTCAGGCCCGCTCTCCAAAATTAAACCCTGCCCAGTTTTGCCCCCCGAAATTGTTCTTAGCCATTGATCTTGATAACTCACGATCCATGACGTTCCATACCCGATCAGCTTATCGCTCCTGCCCGATTTATCCCTTTCCTGTCATATTTATCCCCTTTCCTAGTTTAACAGGCTTCCAAACCAATTTTAGCATTACGCTAGATTTTGAAGTCTTGATTTCGCATAATAAAAATTAACATGTGATAATATTGGCTCCAACGGAGATGTCATCCTCCCAGTGAAGTAGAAAAGAACTCATAGACCTGGTGCCCGATCCATTGGGTTGCTCCCAAAACATGAGTGATCTGCAACATGTAATATGTTTTTCCACCAACTTATTTTGCGACTGAACTAAACCCAAACTGAAAAATACAAACTGAAAAATGATGAAAGAAATGATCTCCATGTTGAGCTTATGCAACCAGTCATCTGAAAAATCAAGCAGAGAATCTAAGTTAAATGATAGATCCTCAAGAAACACTCAGCCATGAGAAGAATTAAAAACACCCTCTTCTAAGAAAAAAAAACAGTTAGACCACGTGAAGAAGTTGAAGCTTGGTTACTAGACATCAAAAAATACTTTGATATTTATAATTATTCTAGTAATATGAAAGTTAGAATGACCATTTATAACTTAAAAGGGAAGTCTAGCATCTAGTGGAAAGATCTAAAAATAGCAAAATGATTAAAGGAGAAAAGAATGGAGTGGTCAGAGTTTAAGTATTTTAAGAAACCATTCATGTTAGAAAGTTATTATGAAAGAATAACTAGGGAATTTTATGAATGGAGGCTAGGAAAAATGTCAATGGATGATCTAATTAATAAGTTCCTAGATCTACAAAGATTCATCCCTTATATCAAAGAGGATAAAGTCAAAATTCAGAGATTCCTAAGTTGTCTACCATAGTATTCTAAAGACATAATTGAATTTGACAATCCTAAATCACTGAATGAAGTGTTCTGAAAGGATAGAATGTGTTATGAACAATATAAACACAGATCTGAAACTCCGAAAGTATGGAAGGATAGAAAGAAGGATAAACTAAACCAATGAATAAAATGGTTCAAACCAGCTCCTCACCAAAATATGGAAAATGATTTCAAATAAATGATCATCTGATCTAGCACACACCAAGTTCAAGGAGGGAACAAACCAGTTAATTTGGGATTTAAGAAGATTGTAGACAATCCTAGAAAACCATTGAAATGATCGGAGTGTGGAGAACAACATTTGCAAATAAATTGTTCACGTTTAAATCCAACAAGTAGAGCTACAGTTCACAATCTACAAGAATCTACCACAGTTGGAGATATGGAAAATTACATACACAAAATTAATTCTTCCTTAGAAGGAAGACAAGTTGATCATCAATCCATGGTAGCAAAAATTGAAGGTAAGATACAAAACAAACAAGTCTCTATCCTAATAGACCCAGGGGAAAGTTTAATTTAGATAACCCCATCTTTAGTAGAGAACTGTAAGTTGAAATGGGAAAAACACAATAACTATTGATTAGTACAATTGGCCACTAGTGAAAAAAGGAAGGTGTCAGAATATATTTATAATTGTGACATAGGAATAAATGATCAAAATACTTTGGTTAACGTAAATGTGTTATCATTAGGATCATATGACATTCTTATTGGTGTGGATTGGTTGGAATCATGCAAGGTTATGCTAAATTGTTAAGAAAAATTATTTGTTTATCAAGATGAAAAAAAGATAAAGAGAACAACTCAGCAGATAAGAAAACCGATCTCGGTAAGACAATTATCATCCATGCAACTTAATAAATGTATAATAAAAGGGTGTCAATTGTATGCAATTCAAGTAATGAATATACAAGATGAAGAGGACAAACCAAAATTAGAGGACTATGAGGTTTTGAGAAATTTTAAAGATGTCTCCATTGATGAAATACCAGAATTACCTTCGAGAAGAGAGATAGACTTTTCTATTAATTTAATACCAGGAGTTTCCCCTTTATCGAAAGCACCATACAGGATGAGTATTCTTGAGTTAACATAACTGAAAATACAAATACATGAATTACTAAACAAAGGATATATTAGACCCACTGTATCACCTTGGGGAGCACCAGTGTTATTTGTCAAGAAAAATGATGGAACTTTCTAACTATGTATTGATTATCAACAATTAAACAAAATGAAAATAAATAATAAGTACCCTTTACCAAGAATTAATGATCTATTTGATTAGGTGGGAGGAGAAAAATATTTTCTAAGATCGACTTAAGATCTCGTTATCACCAAATCAAAATTAAAGATAAAGACATCAGTAAAACAAATTTCCAAACACGATATGGACATTATGAATTTTTGGTAATCCCTTTTGCACTCACAAAAGAAGCAACCACTTTTATGTGCCTAATGAACATTATATTCAACCAGTATCTACATAAGTTTTTTTTATTTTTATTGACGACATTGGATTTATTCAAAGAGGAAAAAAGAACAAGAAGTTAGGTTGGGTTAAACTTCATTACACCAACACCAACAAAAAAAAAACAAAAGCTATGAACATGAAATTATAAGACTTAACATCAATGAGAATAGAAATTGGTCTTTTTAACTCTAAAAGTCTTATAACATTACAAAGAATACATCACAGTCATAAATAAACAATTTCTTAAAACGGTTTTAATTTTAACAAATATCGTAAAGGAACTCTAAGAATAAACATAACTGACAATAGAAATTGGTCCTTTTCACACTATAAATCTCATAACTTCACAAACAATGAATCCCAGCCATAAACAATTTCTTAAAACAGCTTTTCTTTAAGACAATCTCACCAAAAAAGATGCGTAATTTTCTCATATAGAACACTAACACATCTTGATATTACATTTTTAAAGATTTAAATTCAAATATGGAGATAATTCAGTTTTTTCCAGTGGCAATTCTCTAAATTTATCTAAGAATAAGCATAACTGAGAATAGAAATTGGTCTTTTTAATTCTAAAATTCTTACAGCATCATAACGCATGCGTCGCACTGATAAACAATTTCTCTAAAAAGTTTTTTATTTTCACCAGTGATCAATCTCGCCAAAACAGATGCATCCGTAATTTGCTCATATATAACACAAAAACTTCATGATATTGTTTTCTTAAATAACTAAATACAAATATCTGGATAGTTCATTTTTTCCCGACCGGCAATTCTCTAAATTTATCTAGCAGTTCAATAGAGGGCACCGACAGTGGGCAAAATACAGCTAATAAAATTTTCAAATGTCTTGAAATAGCATACTTTCCATGAAACTCGGTAATCAGATGTTGAAGCAGGCATCTGTCAAGTTTTCCCATAACTGTCATACGCAACAATCTATACGTGAGATTCATATGCAATAACTGTCATATGCAACAATCAACACGTGAGATTCATATGCAACAATCAACATGTGGCTGAGTTCACTAAACAATCAAAGTGGAACAAGGAGGAGAAGTGTTTCTGCACAAACAGCCAAGAAAACCAAGATGTGAGATATCTATGCAACAATCAACATGTAACTGAGTTCACTAAACAATCAAGCTCGGACAAGGAGAAGTGTTCCAACAGAAGCAGTCAAGAAAACCAGCAAACTGAACTAAGCATATATCCACAACTGAAAGCTTCTGTCCATATGATAATGATTTCATTC
>ML782164.1:95515-112941 GCA_009831015.1 Picea engelmannii
GCGGCCTCCAACATTTCTTTAGGTTCTCAGAAAAAGCTGGATCCCTTTATTAAGGGGATAATTTCACTCCGCTCGGTTTAATGCTCTGCTTCTGTCTTCTTCTATGCTCACAGTTTGTGAGAATTTACTCATGTATGCAATTTCTGTCATTTTCTCGAATTAGCTCAAGAAGCAGACGGGATTTGTCTCCCAAGACATTAATAAGAAGGTTGGCAGCACTGTTAGAGGTCACCAACCTTCTTCAGATTTGTAACTCCCTGATTCTGGCTTGCCAGAATGCCACTTAATGCAACATAACCGTTCTTGTCAAAAAAAAAAAAATATTTAAAGGGATTAAAAGATGAGAGTTACTTAATAAATGGACAAATTTAATTTATTTTAAATAAAAAAACAATCCAATGTATTTGGAATTTTATCCCTTTTTAAAATGACGAAAGAATTTCTAAGAAATAACTAGAGAAAGAAAATGTCTAAGAATTAACTAGAGAATTTCATTACATGTTATTAGTATTTGAAAAAACTATTTTTAAAAATTTGTAAAATTGTGATAATAAAAAAACTGATTTACAATAATTATGACAAGTAATTGTAACAAATACCACTAGGTAGGAGTGAGTTAAAAAGTGAATAAAGTTAATTTTTCCACTTAGTCTCTCTTTTTTGTTAACTAAAGTTTCATTTTAATTTATTATTTTTTTATGAGATGGTGTAGTGATTTTCAATTATTGTCAAATTGGATTAATTAAATGGAATTATAATTTTTAACAAAGTAATTAAGTTTCTCCATTTTTTAACCAAGTAACCTTCCTTTTAATTCCTTTTAATTAATGTTGATAACTAATTTCTAAATATATATTTTCACATTGTTACCTATTTCAATATCTATATAATTATATAAAATAGCTTTATCTTTTTTCTAGTTAATGTTGATAACTAATTTCTAAATATATATTTTCACATTGTTACTTATTTCAATGTCTATATAATTATATAAAATATCTTTATCTTTTTTCAATATTATTATATTAAATCAATTTTAAATGTAAATTTATTAACTATTAATATGTATTAAAAATTTAAATTAATTAATTTTAAGTATAAATTTATTAAGTATAAGTATGTATTAAAAATTTGAAGGGATTTAAACATGGGAGTTAAATAAAAATATATTTGCAAAATTGTGATAATAAAAAATATATTTACAACTAAGGAGATAAAGAGAGTAATATTTCACTTCTCTACCATAATTATGTCAATTATTATAATAAATACCATTAGGAGTGACTTTAAAAGTAGGAAAAATTAATTTGTTCATTCAATGTGGAGTTGATATGTGTCACTTTTAAATAATAATAATAATAATAATAAATTAAGTAAATGAAAATTGTATATGTGGGTTTAAACCCTTCCTTTTTCACAATAAAACAAATTAAGGAGGAAGGGTTTGCACCTAGAGATTTTTTATCCCTCTTGGCGCTTCCTAGAACCCTAGTTAAAATGGGTCTATGGTAGTACTTTTCCACATTTCATGAATGGTAAACGAGATAAGCAACTTTTTGACATCATAAAGCCCTACCTTAATCCAACTTTGACCATCTCTACACAGGATAGTTCTACATGCACCATATTTTTACTAGCTTGTATCTTCTAATATCTTAGTTGAGTTTTTTTTCAAGAATGTCTTCATACACAACCGTTTAAAATGATGCAATAATTTCTAAGAAATAACTAGAGAAAGACAATTTCTAAGAAATAATTAGAGAATTCCATTACATGTTATTAGTATTTGAAAAAACTATTTTTAAAAATTTGCAAAATTGTGATAATAAAAAAATATATTTACAATAATTATGACAATTAATTGTAATAAATACCACTAGGTAGTTGTGAGTAAAGTTAATTTTTGAAAGAAAAAAAAAAAGACTTTGAAAAAATAATTTTGCCCACTTTTTAACTTACTCTTGAATGGTATTTATTACAATAATTGTCATAATTATGGTAGAGAAATGAAATGTTGCTCTCTTTGTCTCCTTAGTTGTAAATTCACTTTTTATTATTATGATTTTGCAAATTTTTAGTTAATTTTCATATTTTAATCCCTTTAAATTTTTAATACATATTAATAGTTAATAAATTTGCACTTAAAATTGATTTAATATAATAATATTGAAAAAAGATAAAGAAATTTTATAGCATTATAAACTATAAATAATTAGTTAGAAGTTGAAATAGGTAACAATGTGAACATATATATTTAGAAATTAGCTACAAACATCATCTAAAGGGTTTTCTACCTAACTTCGCTCACTTTTTAAGTGAGTCATACTTAATGGTATTAGTTACAATTAATTGTCATAATTATGGAAGAAGTAAAATGGTTTTCTTTATATACTTATTGGACCAATTACGTCTTAGTGGATGTTAATCATCATCATCATCATTATAAATTTATTTTTTTATTATAACAATTTTGTAATTTTTTAAAAATATTTTTTTCAAATACTAATAACATGTAATGAAATTTTCTAGTTATTTCTTAGAAATTCTCTTTTTCTACTTATTTCTTACAAATTCTTGCATCATTTTAAGGAATAAAATTCCAAATACATTGGATTTTTTTTTACATAAAACGAATTGAATTTGTCCACTTATTAACTAACTCTCATCTTTTAATCCCTTTAAATTTTTAATACATATTTATACTTAAAATTAATTGATTTAAACTTTTAATACATATATATTTTTTTTTTAAGTAAAAAAATAGGTCCTAATATATTGATATTGCAAAGCTACAAAATGACATTGAGGTGCCAACTGTCTCGCCTGTTAAGGAAACCGAGACAGCTGGCCAGTCCAAACTAGCATGCAAACTCAAAATGTGGGTCTGCCACCCTACCCGAAGGAAACCAAGGTGCATGGCCAGTTTTATCATTAGTTTGATCATGCCTATGCTATCGCTACCATTGCTATGAGATAGAAGAGCTACAGCTTTGTTATACATCAAAAAAGAAAGAGTTTTGAGCAGTGGTTGAACAGGAGAACCTATTAACCGGTGTCCTCGTGGTCATCCTTCTCTTGGCCGCGTCTAACTGGAACAGCGTAAATCTGAGTGCAAGTGGGGCATTGTCGTCTTGGGGTGGCACAGGAGTGGGCAGCATACAGCATGTCCAGGCGTTGGTTTATGTTGATGGCTCTAAAGTTTTGGTCATCCACCATGCTGTGGAACTCAAAAATTAGATTCAGGTGCTCCGGGTGAAGAAGTGGTGGCTGGGGTTGCATTTTTTGCTCTTCGTCCTCCTCCTGGTGTGCTTGTTGCTCGCACTGCAGCCTCAATTCATCAAGAGACTTGCAAATGTTTTCCTCACTGCCTTCCGGCAGCTCTTCCTCTACCAGACAAGTTGTGAATTCCTCAACTAGAATGTCACTCGGACCATCTACTGCTCTTGGATTGGGAGTCAGTGTGTCTGCTCCAAAACATGCAAGGGGGTTCCAGTTGTCCGAAACTGTGAAAATGAGACTTTCGAAAAGATTTTGGGGGAATTCCTCCAGAGCAATCTCCTCAACATACGTTTTGGGGGGCATTTATGTTCCTTTGGACTCCCTGGATCTCTTTCGCTTGGATAAAACCAGAGCTTGCTCAAACTTCTTATGCCTCTTCCGTCGTGAGTCAGCCGCGTACCACCCTGCGCTTCTGCGAGGCCTTCCTCTCGTGGCATGTTTAGAACTAGAACGAGAGCCGAAATGCCCCCTGCATTGTTATTCTCGCCCATCTTTGTAACCTTCCAATACATCCCAAAGCCACTGAGAATGATGATAAGGGAGAAAATGGTGGCTATAGCCATTAAGGTTGTGGTCTTAATGCTCTAGCTTGCTGGTCTCCTCGCACGAGTGAGAGGCCTCATTAAATGGTGGAGGCCAACTGAGTTGATGCCCATCATAAATAGCAAGGCTATGAGGGCAGATGGCCACCATTAATGGCCCCTCCTGGCACTGCTCCACGTACCCACCCTGCTCCGCATGGCACCCCATCCGAGGGAACTTTTAATACATATTAATAGTTAATATAAAAATAATAATAATCTATTTTGAGACCCCTTTGTTTGCGGGACAAGGGACCCCCCTCCGTCCAGCGATTTGATTAGTAAAGTCTACGAAGGTATACATACCCCACCCCCCTCTGTATTTGAACTTGTGATCTCTTAAGAGGAAACACATGATCTTAACCATTAGGCCCATTAAAATTACACTTATATTAATTTTTGATAGACCAATTCTATCCTAGTGGAGGTTAATCATCATCAACATCATCATCAAGATAATAATATTGAAAAAGATAAAGACATTTTATATCATTATAAATTATAAAAAAATTAGTTAGACATTGAAATAGATAACAATGGGAACTTATATATTTAGAAATTAGTTATAAGCATTAACTAGAAGGGTTTGTTTCCTGGAAAAATAAAAAAACTAAGTGGAAAAATAAACTTTGTCAACTTTTTAATCGCTCCTACATAGTCTTATGTTTTTTTTCTTTGTTTGCTTCATTGTAAATATATTTTTTTATTATCAAAATTTTGCAAATTTTTAAAAATAATTTTTTCAAATACTAATAATATGTAAGTTTAATTTTTTTCCGAATACTAATAATATGTAATGAAGTTCTCTAGTTATCTCTTAGAAATTCTCTTTAGCTAGTTATTTCTTAGAAATTCTTGCATCATTTTAAAAAGAGGTAAATTTCAAATACATTGGATTTTATTTTCTTAACTAAAAACTAATTGAATTTGTTCAATTATTAACTATCTCCTATATTTTAATCCATTTAAATTTTTAATACATATTATACTTAATAAATTTATACTTAAAATTAATTGATTTAATTTCTTAATACATATTAATAATTAATAAATTTACACTTAAAATCAATTTAATATAATAATATTGAAAAAAAATAAAGACATTTTATATTATTATAAATTATAAAAAAAATTTGTTAAACATTGAAATAAATAACAATGTGAACAATATATTTAAAAGTTAGTTATAAACATTAACTAGAAGGGTTTCATATTAAAAGATGAAGAAATTTAATTATTTTGTTAAAATTTATAATTCTATTTAATTAATCCAATTTGAAAATAATGAAAAATCCCTACACTCTTTCATAAAAATAAAAATAAAATCAATTAAAATGGATATTAATTGGAAAAAATAATTTTTCCTACTTTTTAACTCACTCATAGCTACTGGTATTTATTACAATTAATTGTCTTAATTGTGGAAGAGAAATGAAATGTTGCTCCCTTTGTCTCCTTAGTTTGTAAATATATTTTTTTATTATCACAATTTTGCAAATTTTTAAAAATAATTTTTTCAAATACTGGTAACATGTAATAAAATTCTCTAGTTATTTCTTAGAAATTCTTACATCATTTTAAAAATGGATAAAATTTCAAATATATGGGATTTGTTTTTTACTTAAAATGAATTGAATTTGTTCACTTATTAACTAACTCCCAGATTTTAATCTCTTTAAAATTTTAATAAATATATATACTTAATAAATTTATAATTTAAATTAATTGATTTAAATTTTTAATACATATTAAAAATTTAATCATCATCATCAATATAATAATATTGAATAAAGTTAAAGACATTTTATATCATTATAAATTATAAATAATTAGTTAGAAATTGAAATAGGTTAGCAATGTGAACATATATATTTAGAAATTAGTTACGACCATTAACTAGAAGGTTTTCCTAGTTAAAAATGGAGAAACTTAATTATTTTGTTAAAATTTATAATTACAATTAATTAATAAAATTTGACAATAACTAAAAATCACTACACCATCTTATAAAAAATAAAAACTTAAAATGAAACTTCATCTGGAAAAAAAAGAGACTAAGTGAAAAAAATAACTTTGCCCACTTTTTAACTCACTCCTACCTAGTAGTATTTGTTACAATTAATTGTCATAGTTATGGAAGAGAAGTGAAATGATTCTCTCTTTGTCTCCTTTTTCTAAATATATTTATTTATTATCACAATTTTGCAAATTTTTAAAAATAAGTTGCCTTGCCTTGTCATGCCTCACCTTGCTCTGCCTTGCCATGCCATGTCATCCCATGACTTGCCTTACCAAGTCATGCCTTTCCTTTCCTTGAATTTACATACCTTACCATACATTTCCATGTTATTACTAGATTTGTTATGCCATGCCTTGCATTGTCTTTCCATGCGATGTCATGTCATGCCTTTCATTTCCTTTCCTTCCCATGTCATTTCTTGGCTTTCCATGTCATGCCTTTCCTTTCCAGTTCTTTCCTTGCCAGGCCTTTCCTTGCCATGCCATGCCATGCCATACCATTCCTTTTTGTGTCATTCCATGCCTTTCCTTGACATCCCATGCCATACCTTGCCTTGACATGCCATGTCATGCCTTGCCATGCCATGTTGTTGGTTTACTTATTTCACTTCTTGGACTGACCCAGGTTTAGATATCAACAGGTTTCCAACAAAGCCCTAAAAAACTATCGTCCCTCTTGGTGAACCATAATGAAACACTGCGCACAGGGTGCACAGCGCAGTCTCACCCGAGATTGTGTTCACGACACATTCTAGGAATGAGTGGGGATTTGGAATTGTGTTCTTTGTTCTTCATACATTACCCTTATTATTGCTTTAAGTATTTCTAGGATTCATTCATCTTTTAGCCTTATGCATGCATGCTGATAATTCTAGTTTTACCATTCATTCCCAAGCTAATAATCAACAGAAAGTAGTCATTCTTTAACAACCACACATAACACACAAGATTACTGTGGTTAACCCCCTCTCGGGGATACATCCATAAAGATCTGGATCTATGCTCTTTTATTGATTCTGCTACAAAGTCATGTGTTGCACGCATTACATCTTTAGTATTAAAATCAAGATGAGGGAAAGATCCCTCTATGTGGTGGACTAGATCACACCAAGCTCCACAGCCTGTGACCTAACCCTCAAGGACTAGCTTATTTGACTCTTCTAAAAGGACTTATTACCATCAACAACATAAATCCTCCTTAATAACTCTGAGTACAACCCCCACCACAACCCTATACCTCCTAGGTATTTATTTATACTAATCTATGTCTTATAGTCATTACAATATTTGTCAAAAACCATAACCCTATCATGGTTAATATTTCTTGCTTGCGCGCCATGTTGCTTTTCCTCTTGCATGATGCTTTCAGTCCACCTATTGCATGCGCTCCAAAATTAGGTCATTTGTTTCTAGTTTTGGTTATTTTCCAAAAACATATCCTTCTCCCAAAAATAGGCTCATCCCGAGCCACTCAGGTGGTGCTCACTCCTTGTACAACCTTATCCAAATTATGGAAATTCCCTGCTAGTTCCTTTCCTTTTTCCCTCATATGCACAACTTTTCCTGTTATCGCCTCGACTGTCTATGCTGTTATCTCCTCCTGTATTAATATTTCTCCCTCTGACTGTGCATGTGCCATACTTGTCTTATCTTCCTCCAGTTGTGCAATCATTTGTGTTGCTTGTTCTTGGATGGGTTCCAATTGGGCTTATCTTTCTTGCTTATTTGTCTGCGCGTTTTTCAACTTTGTCTACAGATTCTTTATTTCTTGAGTGTCGTTCAAGCGCTATGTTATACCCATTATTTTTTTTCGTTGCTTTAGCTGATGTATGGGAGCATTGACGGTTTCATCTTCCTCTAGGATGGTCCAGATTTGTGTGGTTATGTCGAACAACTCTTCTACTTGCCTTGATTCTTTCACCATCTTCGCTAGTATATAGAGTGTGGATTTTTCTATTCTCTTTTCTTGAACCTCTGGAGGAGTCGTGATATTAAGATTTTCTTTGAACTCCTCGATTTCCTACTTATATCCATCAATTGTTTATGAAATAATTTCGATCTTCTCCTCTGCACTCCTTTCTGGTGCTTGTACATTGTTTGGGATGTGATCATATACTGTTGTTAGTCCCTATTATATCTTATCTACACATTCTTTCTCCTCTTATTTCTCTGAGGTCAGTTGGTCGCATGTAATTTTTAACATTTCAGCAACTCCTCTACCCACCTCCAAGTTAGTTGCATCTGCATGGGATCTAGATTGCACTTCTTGCATTATGTTGGTCTGGAGTCCATATAGTGCCTTGGTGGGTATATGCGCCATGACGACCTCAAACTGATCCACTTCCCCCATGGGCTTCTACATAGTCTCATGATCCATTCTAATCATTTGGTGAATGATTGTGAATGTCTCACTGCCTTGTACTACAAATTGTATTGTCTCATCTCCTTCCTTTTGCACAGGGGGTCATTGTGTCTTTTCATATTTATAAACTGTGGTCTATGTTCCTGCTTGAACCTGTAGTTGTTGTAGAGTTTCATGGAATTCTATGAGGTTGGCCATGATCTCTTCTCTTTTTTCCACTTCAATATGGACCATCTCTTTCCCCCTTTCTTGGACCTTGTTTGCGATGAATTCAACATCATCCTCTGTCAGAGTGATGACTAGGTATTTTGTGACATACTTCCTCTTTTTTCGTGCCTCTTCTACCTGTGTTGGATTCCTTGTTGTTTGTGAGGGATACACACCCCTTGTTGTTGTTAAGTTTTGAGATATTATTAGGTTTCTTTTCAATTTACTAGATAAAAATAGCATAGGTAGGATCACTGAAAGAAACACAATCACAAGATACAAAACATTTATCCTGGGAAACCCTCATGGGGGAAAAAACCCAATAAAAATTCCTTAATATAGATAGCCAATACAATGCCAAGACAATAAACCAAAACACTAGAGAATATCCAACACTGAGAAATGTGCCTCTCTCTTCCTTCTCCCAAATGCATCTACCAAAATTGTGCACTTGATGAGTGAATGAGTGAGTGAGATAATGAGGCGTTGGCTTCCTTTATTTATACTCAGTGGAAAGTGTTGGAAAGGTGTATCTTCATTGGGCAGGGATAGCTTGTCTTCTAAGTGGTTAAAACCACTTTAATTAGGCCTCGGTCCGACTTCTTAATTTGCATAATACAATTAGGGTTTGACCAATCTACAAAATGGGATTTGGTCAATTACAATGCCTGACATGATCACTCCACAAAAGTGGATTGATCTAATGAATAATGACTCAATAATAAATAGAATACTCTTTGCAGTTATAATATTTCAACACTCCCCCTTAATAACAAGGGTATTCTACAACATCATCAAGAGAGAAAGAGGCAAACAACATCAACAACATCTTTAACACTGAATGGAATATCTATAAATCATCGAAATTTTTTCTAATCAACAATATCATCATCCACAACAATGAGATGGAATGGCATCATCATTATCTGCATCAACATGGATTAGTATAAAACTAATACATCATCATCGTCAATAACAACACAAGGTTGATACAACATCAACAAAAACAACATTACAACACGAATTCTGGAGCATCATCAACATTATCACTAGGATGGAAATATTCGGCACAAATATGGAATCTCAACAACATCAGCACGAAGCGGTAAATCTTCAACACGAAGTTGGCATCTCAACAACATCGGCACAAAGCTGGAAATCTTCAGAATGAGGTTGGCATCACAACAACATTAGAATGAAGCTGGAAATATTCAGCACAAAGATGGCATCTCAACAATATCAACATGAAGCGGGAAATCTTCAGCACGAGGCTGGAATCTCAACAACATCAACACGAAGTTGGAAATCTTTAGCACGAGGCTAGAATATCAACAACATCAACACGAAGATGGAAATATGAATCCATATGGCTTCACCACTGGTGGAAAATGCTACAATATATTTTGCTTCTTCCATGGTTAGAGAAATACTTGATTGCTTCCTACTCTTCCATGAGATCATGGTTGACCCAAGACTGAAACAACATCCTGAGGTTCTCGTTTTGTCATATATACTTCCATCCCAATCTAAATCAGTATAACTACTCAGTCTGAAGTCATGATCTCTAGTATAACAAAGACCAAAACCCAATGTAACCTTAAGGTATCTCATCACATGTTTTTCACCAACAATGTGAACTCATCTGGGTTCTACTAGATATTGACTGAAGGTGTTCACAACAAAACACATATTTAGCCTGGTGTTCATTAGATACATCAATGAACCAATAATTTGTCTATAAAGAGTAGCATCAACCAATTCTGACGAAGTGTCTACCAGGAGCTTCAACTTTCTTTCCATTGGTTTTTACATGGATTAACATTTCAACATGTCAAACCTCTTCATTATTTCAACTGCATACTTCCCTTGGTTAAGAAAGATCTTCTCTAGGCTCTGCCAAACTTCAATACCTTAGAGATAATGCATTAGGTCTTTCATCAAACTCTGTAGCGAGCTTCTTATGAAATCTATGATGAGATTTTCTTCATCTTTTCAAGAATACATCATATACATATAGTAGAAACATCACTAGCTCATCAGTCATAACCTTGAGGTAAAGGTTAGAATCATATTTACTCTTGGTAAAGCCCAAGCTCATCAGGAAATTGTCAATTCTTCCATATCAAGCTCTAGGATCTTACTTCAACCTGTATAGAGCCTTCTTCAATTTCCAGACCTGAGTCTTTCTATCTTCAACTTCAAACCAAATTTTCACATTACATTGTACCAATATGGTACACTTACTCAGTTGCAACTCAATATGCACAATCATGTGCTATCCCTATGTGCTTTCTGGAAAGCACTATCTATCTCACTGCCTGAGAATATGTCCTCTCCTCTTTCTGCAATTTTTCCTTTTGGAATTGGGACTCAACACCTGCATTTTCTCTAAATCTGAGAATGACCACTTCATCCTCATTGTGGCTGCTGAAATATGTGAGTAACTCCTCTTATTCTATCACGACAACATCTTCACCTGAAACTAAGAGTGGCTCCATAACTAATATTGAAGGTAGCTCTTATTTCATGGAGGTAACTCTATCTTTTATCATAGTCATGTTTCCATGACCCAACTAATGTACTACACCAACTTCCACTCAATTTTAAATATGGGGATTGTTTCCCCTGCATCTCATACTATATATGAATCATGGGTGTTCTGATTGTCTTCATGAATACTGGAACTATTTCTTCAATTACTAGAGTAAGTGTCTCATCGTAGTCTTCTCCCTCTTACTGGGAGAATCCTCTGGACACTCATCAGGATTTGTACATATGAAACATGCTTGATATGTTAGATCAATCTTGGAAGTTAATACTGACTTCTCTTCAAGTCTCATGGAAAAATCCATATTCTATTCTTTCTAACTATCTTCCTTCTTTGTCACTGAAATAATGGAATATTCCCAGGATATTTCATGTCTCTTAGAAGTTTATGAAGCTATGATCTAGTCTTCTCATGGCATCTATCTCCTAGTCCTGGAAGTTGTTTCTTCATATGATCCTTTTTGATATTAGTCTTACTCTCAATTTCTTCTGAGTCTACAAGGAATTCATCATCTATTATGGGGTATAATTGGTGTTGAATACCAAGTCTAAATATGAAAAGTTGAGTCATACTTCAAGTGAATTATTCTTCATGTCAAGGTGGCTTCATTATCCTTTGAACAAGTCTATTTTGAGTTCGTGTTCTAATGTTCAGTCCTCTTCGGAGCCTTATGCTCCTTACAATCAATATCCATATGAGATATTATGGATTTCAAAAGATAGTTTTTTCTTAATCTTCTTTGGTACATGAATGTATATGGTTATGTATATAGTTTTCTTCATGTCTCATCTAATTTGTTTCCTTCTGCAACCTTTAATATAGCTTCCTTAGGGTTATCACCTGTGACCTGAAACAAGGTCAAAAAAACATCAAGCAAGAATAATAATCTTTTGATAATAGTAAATAAAACAATAGCACGAATAATTGTCACAGTAGCTCCTTTACAGATTTCACTTATGACATGTCTAAAACAAAGATCAAAAGTAATAAATAAAATATGAAATGAGAACAAAACTCTTCTAGTGTTGTGACCAAACATTCATCCAAGGTAACCTGGAACCAACACAAGAATTTTCTCCTAGAGGAGATGTTAGTTGTATCTGGTAAATGATTACATTAAGCATTTATCTCAATATTATTACATGCTACCAAGTATAATACTTTTCAAAGACTGCTACCTCAACTATAGTGTTTACTTGTAAAGGGGTATTTATCAACTTGCCATGTGAAAATCTGAATCTTATCAAATTAACCAATCAAACCTGGAACCTGGAGTTTTGTCCTCAAGAATGAGTGTGTTTTCTTAATCTCAAGTATCCTTCACTCAATATGACAAGTGCTTTCTTCAACCTTTCTTCTGTACTAAGACAATATGTTATCTTGACAAAAATACAAGTTAGAGAATAAGCTCTATAAACTCAACTTTAATCAGCCTTGATAATTTTGACCAATGGTTAGTATGGTTTCAACATACCACCTAGAAGTTCATAAGGTCAAAATAATGTCATAACAAATAGATTCATATCAAGATAATCAAACCTGGGGTGCATTAGTCTTGTGAGTATGTTGGATAGGAGATCTTTCTGGATCTATGATAGGAGATCATTTCTCCTACAAGTACCCCTTAGAATAATATAGTTGAAACATATGTAAGTACATACCTCTAATAGTATCGATGGGTGGTGGTACCATCTGGTAGTAGCGGTGATAAGTAACAAACCTTCAAAACTTCATAGGTGTTTCAACTTTAAGGTTGTCCAACACTTTACAAAATATTTCACTGCAACTGGAACTGTAGCTGTAACTGCAATTTATACTGCAACTAGTACTTTAAGTGTGACTTAGGATTTTATGAGAAAACCCTAATTTTTCAAACTTCAAATTTTGAAATTATGATCCAGGGGCTAGATGCGATAAGTTGAGGTGAGTAAACTAGTGCAGTCAAATTTATGAAAATCCAAATTTTACCGCTTGAAACTGGTCTTGCAGAAATATGGAATGGTACTTCTGGTACTTGTTCTAGTTTCCTGTTTTTTCTAGTTTTATGGTTTTATGGTACTTCTGGTTTTCTGGTACCAGTCAAAAACTAATGTTTGAATTTCTGTAGGCTCTCTCCATTGAAAATATGCGCTCAAGCTTCCAAAAGATTCACTAGGGTAGGGAACACTTTTCTAGATGGCTTTTAGGAAAACATTCCTCTCCAACAAAAATCCCTAATTTTCTTGTACGACAATAATGATGTTTTTTCTTATCCAGTGAAAGGGTCTCTCTTCAGCTTAGCTCTGATACCATGTTAATTTTTGAGCTATTATTAGGTTTCTTTTCAATTTACTAGATAAAAATAGCATAGGTATGATCATTGAGAGAAACACAATCACAAGATACACAACATTTATCCTGGGAAACCCTCATGGGGGAGAGAACCAAGAAAAAATTCCTTAATATATATAGCCAATACAATTCTAAGACAATAAACCAAAACACTAGAGAATATCCAACACTATGCAATGTGCCTCTCTCTTCCTTCTCCCAACTGCAGCTACCAAACTTGCACACTTGATGAGTGAATGAGTGAGTGAGATAATGAGGTGTTGGCTTCCTTTATTTATACTAGATGGTAGGCGATGGAAAGGTGTCTCTTAATTAGGTAGGGCCTACTTCTCTTCTTAGTGGTTAAACCCACTTTAATTAGGCTTGGGGATGACTTCTTAATTTTCATAATACAATTAGGGTTTGACCAATCCACAAAAGGGGATTTGGTCGATTACAATGCCTGACATGATCAATCCACAAAAGGGGATTGATGTAATGAATAATGACTCAATGATAAATAGAATACTCTTTGTAGTTACAATATTTCAACAGTTGTAACTTGGACCCTCTCTTCACCAGCCTATGATGTATCCCTCTTTCCGATCTATTGCTGGTTTTTTGTCATTGTCGTTGTTGTTGTCCTCCTTGGTATTTTTGGTATAGCATTGTTTCCAGATGGTTGATTCCACACTGCATCCTTTCTAGTGTTATCGGCTAGGATTTTTGTTTTTCTGAGGAATTTACTTCAGCCTTTTCCTTGGTATTAGAGGATTGTGTCGTGACTAGCCTTTTTGTTGCTTTTGTTACTGGCATCTTCCACTACGCAAGCCAATCTTTAATTATCTAGTCAAATTCCTCTTTGGTGACACAATAATTCATTTCTATCCATGCCTTCTTTGGATCCCTTGCGGCCTAGACCTAGATGTGGTGCCTGGATTCCTTGAACCTGGATATACCTTTCTTCTCTTGCATTACCTCCACAAGTATGTTCCACACATTGGTTGTGCGTTGTTGTATTTACTCCAACAACATTGAAAATACCGTTTTATTGGCTTGTTGATTTTTATTGTCATTATTCTACTAGAGGGACTCATAATGGGCCACACAAAATTTTCCTTTCCTATCCAGGAAAGATGAAAAAATTGGTTGCTACCATCCTTCCAAATCTATAAGAATGATAAGACAGGAGTAACGGAACTTGGTTCCATTATCCTGGACATCTCTACAATCCACCAAAAAATGGTTTAGCAAGTATGGTGCCCAACTGAACATCACTCCCTTCACTCATTGTGCGGCTACTGCTATAAATATTGTTGGAGCTTCTTATTTTCTGCATTTCCTAAGTAGCTTTCAAGCCATAATATTGCTAGAAAACCTCATCACATTGTTGTTAATATCCTTGAGAAAAATGCCTATGTTTCCCTCATAGGTGCCAAACTATGCTTTTACCAGCTTGATGATTTCCTTCTCACACGCCTTATTATCTAAGTACTCCTCTGGATGCATGCCAACTGTAGGTAGTCCTGTGATCTTGGAAATCAGTACCACATCCAATTGTACTAAATTGTCCATCCAAAGAATGCATCCATGTACACGAGCGTCTAGTTGTTTGACGTAGATCCCAACATTTTTACCGTGCCCGAAGTGCGGTATGTCTAGAAGGTTCATTATTCCATAGTTGTATAGCCTCATTATCCACTGCACAAGATCCATTATCATTTTTCCTAGGGGTCCAATTTCCCCTCAGTTCGCTAAGTAAGTCTCTTTGGCCAAATCTGGGAATTTTCCCACATCTCACACATCATGGTATGAGTACCTAATTTTTGTTACCTTTCCCAACATATCATTCACACTAGCCACTGCATCTAGGAGATATGGGAGTGTGATGTCCATGGCATCCTGCACCTTTCTTTTCTTCCCAATAGCAAATGGACATCCTTTTGCTATTTCCGAGTCCTCTTATTCCCTCTCGGATTCTGGTAAGTCGATGATATCCTCAACCAACACCTCCTCTCCTTCATGGATTTGTCGACGACCTGTCGTTTCATCAGGTTTTGTAGGAATTTAAGGGTGAGGGTGAAGGATACTATTGTGGGCCCTAGAAATCTTCCCTACTTCCTATTGTGGCATTGTCAATGTTTCCTCTTCAACATTTGTCAAGATGATAAATTATGTATCCAAAGTGGTGACATATTCCATATCGACCACATTCTCTGGTGGTCTCATTCTTTCCTTACGCCATTGGACCTTTTGGGTAACCTGCACCTATTGGCTTGGAGCGCCAAACTTTCATGGCGTCATATTTTTTCCAATTCGCATAGTCTCTTGCTTCTTCATAAAGTTCTAGCTACGACACACACTTTGTATCTCGCTTGATGATAGAAATTGTTTAGTGTTGAACGAACGTGTGTGTTTCACACTTTATAGACACAGTCGTACTTGTTTTTCACTTTTTTACATGCATTTGCGCTGAGTGTAATTTTTCTTGTGCGTTGTCTTCTGATGTTTGTCGCAATAATTGTTGCACACAATTTTTCTTTTCACTTTCCTGTGGTTCAGTCAACTTCTGCCTCTTTTTGTGTTTTTCTTCATTTCCTATTTTTGTATTCATTTTTTATTCATTTTCCCATTTTTATTTATGTTTATCATTTTTTTGTCCTAATATCTACTATAGTACACTATATACATGCCTATCCTATTGCGCTATAAATTTTAATGGTTATTAGGTCGATTGTCCTTGTACAGTTTCAGTAGACTACCATTGATCATTCATTTAGTTTTGTTCCTCCCAAGTCTTTTATCTCCACAAATCCCCCATATGTGACAGTCTTTACTTCATATGGCCCTAGCCAATGCACTCTAAACTTACCAGGGTGTTGCAAAAATTTTCTATCATAGAGTAGAACTAGGTCTCCTCCCTTAAAACTCTTATTTTTAATATTTCTGTCATGCTAGGATTTGTCCTAGCATGAATCATGTCCTCTTCCATTTCCATTAGTTGACTTAACCTCTCCTATACTGCACCTCTTTCTGTCATGTTGGTAATTGTTTCTACGCGCAAACTGGGTACCAAATATTCTAATGGCATCAGTGCTTCCTGCCCATACACCAATCTAAATGGTGTATTCCCTTTCAACTTATTTCATGTGGTCCTATATGCCCATAGTACTACTGGTATTTTCAAGTCCCAATCATCCATGTTGACATTGCAGATCTTAGTCAAAACATTTTCCAAGATTTTATTGAATGCTTCTACTGTTCCAATTTCCTGAGGATGATATGGTGTACTCTTCTGGTGATAGAATTCAAACTCCTCAGTCATAGCCCTGATGGTATTATTAATAAAATGAGTTCCTTTGTCACATATTAAAATCCAAGGACATCCAAATCTACTGATCACTTGCTAAAATAAGAAGTGTGTTTTTTTGTCTCTGTAGTACAATCTTTTCCCAGTGCTTCTTTTGCCCATCTTGTTAAGTATTAAGTCATAGTAATGATATATCTAGATCCTGACCTTTTTTTTGGTTGATTGATCTGTCCAACAAAGCATATTTCCAATTTTTCAAATACCTGCAGAGTCACTTGTGGTCTTAGGGGCATCTCATCTCTTCTATTGGGTTTTCTAGCCCTTTGATAGACATCACATTTCTGGCAATATTCCTTGGCATCTTTATGGACTATTAGCCACCATAATCCTGTGTGTAATACCTTCCACATGGTAGTTTTTCCTCCATAGTGTCCTCCAGCTATACATTCATGAGGTTCTACTAAAATTTTGTGCCTTTCATGTTCCAATACACATCTTCTAAAAATTTTATTTTTGCCCATCTTATATAAATGTCTTGCAATGAGTTGATAGTATGCAACTATGAATACCATATTTTTATTTTGCGTAATGCTAAATTCCTATGGTGCAACCCTAGTACCTAAGTATTCAATAATATCAGTGAATTATTCATAAACTACAGGTACTGAAAATAATTATGCATCAGGGAAGCTATCTTCCAAGTTAGTAGGTTCTTCTCCATTAGTTACCCCTGACTGGTGATCTGGTCTTGCATCCAGCTTCCCTGGTTTGACTATCACTTCAAAATAAAATTATTTAAATAATAATAGC
>ML782164.1:112954-209134 GCA_009831015.1 Picea engelmannii
CCCCCCCAACACTGACTTGTTGACTAAATATTTGATGACATAATGGTCTTTGAATATTTTAAAGTGTTTAGTAGGTTCTTCTCCATTAGTTACCCTTGAAAAGTGATCCGGTCCTGCATTCAGCTTCCCCTGTTTGACTATCACTTCAAAATCAAATTCTTAGAATAATAATAGCCATCGACAGATCCCCCCCCAACACTGGCTTGTTGACTAGATATTTGATGACAGAATGGTCTCTGAACATTTTAAAGTGTTTACCCAGTAAATAGTTCCTAAATTTATGAAGTGCATATACCATGGACATGCCTTTTCTTTCTGTGGTGTTATAATTCTTCTCATATTCTGACAAGTTTCTACTTGCAAAGTCTATAGGATGGTCTAATTCTCATGCTCATGGATGTGCCAGAATTTCTCCAAGTGATATGGCCAATGCATCTACATGCATATGAAATGTATTTTCCCAATCTGGAAATACTAATATAGGTGTTGTCACCATTTTTTCCTTTAGAGTTTACAATCCTTGTTGACAGTTCTCATTCCACCGAAATATAGTGTCCTTCTTTAACAGTTTTTCCATTGGTGTAGTAATATGTGCATACCCCTTTATAAACTTCCCGCAATAGCCTATATGTCCCAGTGTTTCCCTTAACTGGGGCACTAACTTTGGTGTTGGTAAATTCACAATGAAAACAATCTTAGAAAGGTCCACTAGTAAACCTTATTTACACAGTATATGTCCCAACAATATTCCAAATGGTGTAACAAAAATGCATTTCTTGATTTTAGTGATATTTGACATTGTCTGCATCTTTCCAACATGAGTCTTAACACTTCTACATGGTCCTTTAAAATACTATATACAGCCCAGTCATCCATATATACTTCTATAAATTGATTTATGAATTCCTTAAAGGCAGTTATGACTACTCTTGAAAAAATGGTTGGTGCATTCTTCAACCCAAATGGCATGACTCTATATTGGTAGGATCCCCATTATGTAGAAAAAATCATCTTATACATGTCCTATGGAGATATTTTAATATGATGGTAACCTGAGAATCCATCAATAAATGAATATGCTTCTTGGCCTCCCACATTCTCTAAGACCTCATCTATAAAAGGGGTAGGGAAAGATTCATCTAAGAAAGATTCATCTAAGAAAGAATCATTGAGTTTCCTCGGATCTACACAAATCCTTATCCCCCCTTGTTTCTTTTCTTAGACTACCATAGGACTGATCCATTTAGATTCCTCTACTGGTTCTATAATACCATCATCCAACATTCGATCAATTTCTTCTTTTACTTTCTGCTTATACATTGGATTAAGTGTGTAAGGTATTTTCCTAACAGGTCTAGCCTTAGGTTTAAGGGGTATTTTCATCTTGCTTAGCTCCCTTTCTATGCCTTTCATCTCTATAAAGGTTGTTGGAAATAGCTCACTGTATTCGCGCAATAACTTTGTTATTCTTTCTACTATTAGCTCATCCCAATAGTCTCCAATACTTTCCATTTTAGGATTTTCATTCATCCCAATGTTGACTTTCTTAACTTTGATTGGTGCAGAAAACACATTTGACTCCAGAGATGGACCTTCCACCTCTCTTTCTCCTTCAATCTTTGTTATCTGAATGTTTCATGAATAGTCTTCATCTGGTGCTTCTTGTTCCACATGATAGAATGAAAGTAACTCTTTGACTATATTTCTATTATGTTGTTGATATTCTGTCATGATTTCAACCTATGGTTTATCAATAAATATCATTCCCTGTATCATCTTCAAGGATGAGTCAATTTTGGGGTTCTCATGTTCAAATGAGAAAGTTACTAGACAATTTTGTTGTAATCTTGTTCATTCTGTAGTGCCTCTATGCATCTCCCGATCTATATACTAGTTTCTTGGGATTCCTTCCAATATATAGATAAAGTGATGAGGCCATTCTTTTGGTGGTGTCATCCTCCATTGTGTCTTGCACTTCTCGAAGTGCTCTCGTGGTTTTCCTTTTCCATCATACTTATGAATTTTATTGCTTCTCTGTTCTGTGCCAAATGTAATGTGTAGTGGTCGTTTACATTGATACTAGTCCTGAATTTTTTATTTGTGCGCACCCCACCATCTTGCAGGTGTTACCTTAAGTGTAATATATAGTGCTAAGAGCCTATGATTTTCTAACACTTCCTCTTCATATTTTTTCATAAATTCCTCTAAGTCATTTAACCCATGAAAACTGGGAGGTTATCTTATCTTTTTACCAACCCATCTTACTACACGATCTATTTTTGCGCACATCCTTTTGGAAACTTCATGTAATCATTGTTGCCATTTCTCCAAATATGTGTCTCAGTTGGAAGCACATGATGTAATTCTTCTCCAACTAAGTACCCCATATAAAGTTGGGTTAACATAATCCTCTTTTCGCTCGGTGGTTCTGTACAACTGGTTCATTTCTTCCAAATCCAAAGAAGTGGCCTCTAAAAACCTTTCTCCTTCTAAAGGATCCAGTGGTGCAATGACTCTATATTCTCCTTATTCAAAAGTCATTTTTCTTGTCTTCAGGTTGATTATAGCCTGGTTATAAAATTCCCAATCCAATCCAAGCAATGTTGGGTAAGGTGTTGTACCATCTACTATCTCTATCACTTCAAAATCTTCCATAGTGTGCACTCCATCCAAATCGACTGTCGCACCTTTAAGTCTTCCAATAGGTAACACCCTGTGTTGATTTTCTAGTTTCAACTGGACAAGTGAATAACCTAAGGTAGGTTCCCCCATACACTTCCATGTTTTATTAGGTAATACATTTACTTCAGAGCCTAAGTCTAGTATAATATCTCCCATATCGAAGTCCCCAATATTAGCATTTAGTCTAAATTCCCTACTTGTCCTTCTTCTTGTATGGAGATGATTGATTGTTTTCTTCTCTAACTATCCTTCTACCTATGTGTTGCATCTTTCTAGTAGATTTTGTAATATTTTAACAAATGATGGATCCTTCAATAAATTATCACAGGATTGCATAAAAAATTTTATGGCACTTAATTTCTCTACAAGTTGTCCTTTACTAGTATGGTCCATTGAGAAGGGAATCTTGTATGTTGGTGGGTTCTAAGTTTGTTGTGTGGCTGATGTAGATGCAATATTCTATTTGAGAAACTCTTGTATGGCCTCCTTAAATATTTCCTTTTCTTTTCGCACGTCAAATTGCTTATGTGGCTTTGTGTTCTTCTTAACCCATTCTTGTTGATTTGTATCTCGTGTTATTGCATTAGTTCCTATCTTGGCTCCTCCTCGAGTGACTATATTGATGTTTCTCCCATCATCCCTAGCTTCTACAGAAATCCATTGGACATTCTCATTGTTATATTTTATTTTTCCTAGATCTTCCCCAAGAGTGTTGGACATTCTTTTGTATCATGATTTGTTGCATGACAGTACATACATGTCACTGGTGGGAGTGGAAAATCTTGTGCATAATGTCCTAGTTGTTGGAAATTTTGGAACACTATTGGTCCTCTGCCTCATCCAAATCCCCCTCTTCCTCATCCTCCACCTTTGTATCTACCTCGATGTCCTCGTGGTGCATTGGACTGAGGTACCTGGTTATACTGTGTGGGGTTATACTTTGGTTGTGTGTTATTGTATTGTGGTTGCACATTGTTGTATTGTTGTTGCACATTATTGTATGGTGGTGGTACCTAGTTGAACTGAGGTGAAACTTTTCCTATCATCATTTTTACTTGCACCCTATAAGTATCTAAAGTTATTTATCTTATCATCTACATCATTCTACAATCCTTATCATCATGACCCACTGACTTGCAAAACTTGCAATATGAAATTTTGGGTAGAGTCTTATACTTCTGCATCATTGGACAATGATATGGATCATGCCCATGCGTTTTACAAATCTTGCACAATGGTCCTCCTCTTGGAAAGGGATTTGGTACTCCTATTTCCATATACTTCACAAAAGGTGGACATTCATTCTTATGGTGTCCTTATGTCCTGCATAGGGTACACAAAACAACTTCTCTTTTCTCTTTGCCCTTATTCTAGTTAATTTGAAATGTTAGATTCTTTAGATCCTCCTTCAGCTCCTCTATTGTTGGATTTGTCTTTTTATACTGGTTTTCTTCCAGTTGTAAGGTTTCTTGCAGAGCCTCTGCCTAAGTTTGGAACTTTTGTTGTTTTAATGGGTATTTCAAATGTGGTAATGAGTTCACAAATAAGTTTCTATGTTGCATGTCAACAATTTCATATTTCAACTTACCTTTCAAACGTTTAAACCTATGATCAATATCCCAAAAATACTCACCTGGTTTTTTTCTTATTTCAATCATTTCATTCATGTATTGGTCTTCTAAGATGGGCTTCTAAAATTTGTTTATCATTAGTTTTTTCACATCTGCAATGGTCTTTTTTACTCCTCGTGGACTATTTACATCTAGGCTCATGTACCAGCACAGTGCGTGGTCCCTTAGTTTGATAGCTAAGTACGCTATTTTTGTATCCTCATCTATGATCTTCTTTTCTTCCCAGATATTCTCACAGATGAATAAGTGATGTTCAGGGTCCTCTAATGCCTCTCCCCAAAATTTTGGTAATTTTATCATGGGATCATGTCCTGCCATTTTGAACTGTGTCGAACTACTACATCTGGATGGTGTAGATAATTTATTGTCACTTCTTGAACTGGCTCCCCCAGTTGATGCTCCTTGATTGAATTCATGTCTTTTTGTTTTTCTTCCACTAAAATTCAGTTGTCTAAATGTTGGTGTTCTTTCTGGTGTATTAGTCGCACATGGGGTTGTAGGTTCCACACTAATGGTGATCTGGATTAGAGTTTTGCCTTTTGTCCCTGACCTTGGACGTCCTATTTTCCTTTCATACATTCCACACAATATTTCCTTAATCTACTCCACAGCCCATAGATCCTCTACCTCTTCTTCATAGCTTGTCAACCCTCTTTATCAGTTATGGCTCTCTTCTTATTATTCATTTTATATTGGTAGGGTACTCCACTACATGTCTTTCCATATTTTTACATTATCTACTTTATCTGGTATTCCTCCATCATCATTTTTCCATGGCCTCCTTCTTATTTCTCTTATCCATGTCCTCCTCCATTTCTCCACCTCTTGTCAGTGCTTCTCCCCTTCCCCCATGCACACAGGGAATTTTAGTTATTTGATTCCATGGTAATCACATCATTATCATACAATAAAATCTTGATTGAAGTATACAACGATCTAATGTACCTACCCCTAGGTCCTTTTAGAAAATCCTTCTCCACTATGGTGTAACACTTCATGGTATCTACTGCAAATTCGGTGATAAAACCTACAACAATACCGTCTAACTACGCAATTTCCACATTATTCCATTCCAGTTGTCTACTTCCATTTGTAGGGTGGTTATCCTTTAATCTCAATAACCAATCCTACAAAAAATGTGGGAAATCATAGAAAAATACCTCATGCAAGTTGCTAAACACGTATTTGTCAAGATTTTTGCATGGTGTTAATTTAGGGTTTTTGTTGTCCTTCTGTGCAAACTCAAGTTCCTTTATTTTCAACCATCTCTCGATCTCTTCCTTTGTTTGATTCCATGGCCTGAACAATCCCTTCTATAATTTCATCCTTCGTGTGTTTCTTCCACAGATCTCATCCACTCAATCCTGTGTAGTTCTAGCTGGCAACAGAACCATTTGTTGGTTTACTTATTTTACTTCTTCAGCTAACTCGGGTTCAAATCTCAATAGGTTTCCAACAAGGACCTCAAAAAATATTGTCCCTCATTGTAAACTAGAAGGAAACACTACGCACATGGTATATAGTGTAGTCTCACCCGAGATATATTTATGGTGACTGCAATGCTCAAGTGCTTGCGGTCTAGGAATGAGTGGGGATATGGGATTGGGTTCTTTCTTCTTCATACATCACCCTTATTATTTCTTTAATTATTTATAGGATTCATTCATATTTTATCCTTATGCATTCATGCTGATAATTTTAGTTTAACCATTCATTCCCAAGCTAATAATCAATAGAAAGTATCCATTTATTAACAATCACACATAACACACAAGTTTACCATGTTTCACCCCCTCCTGGGGCTATGTCCACAAGGATCTGGATCTATCCTCTTTTATTTATTTTGCTACAAAGTCTTGCATTCTGTGCATTACATCTTTAGTATTACAATCAAGATGAGGGAAATATCCCTATGTGAGGTGGACTAGAGGACACCAGGCTCCATAGCATGTAACCTAAGCCTCAAGGACTAGCTTATTTGACTCTTCTACAAGACTTATTACCATCAACAACATAAATCCTCCTTAATAAATCTGAGTACAACCCCCACCACAACCCTAGACCTCCTAGGTATTTATTTATACTACTCTATAGCTTATAGTCATTACAATATTTTTCAAAAACCCTAACCCTATCATGGTTAGGCTTTCCTTCCTGCTTGCCATGTTTCTTTTCCTCTTACATGTTGCTTTTTCTCTTGCATATTTCTTTCTTTCCACATGTTGTGTGCACTCCAAAATTAGGTCATTTTTTTCTAAGTTTGGTTCTTTCCCCAAAACAGATCTTTTTCCCAAAAATATGCATGCACACAAAATAGACTTCCTTCTCAAAATAGGTATGTTCCCAATACATGCCTTTCATTTCCATGTCATTCATTGCCTTTACTTGACTTGTCATGCCTTTCCCTGCATTGAATTGTCATGCCTTGCCTTGCATTTCCTTTCCTTTACATACCATTCATTTCCTTTTCATGTCATGCCATGTCATTCCTTTGATTTCCTTTTCTTTCCTTTCCTTGTCATTCCATTCTTTGCCCAATCATTCCATGCCTTTTCTTTGCATGCCATGCCATGTCATGCCTTGTCTTTCCATGCCATGCATTTCCTTCACATTCTATTCCATCCCTTAACATGCATTCCATGCCTTGCCTTTCCATGCCATGCCTTTCCTTGCCTTGCCTTGTCATGACTTTATTTTCCTTTCCTTGTCTTTCCATACCATGTCATGCCATGCCATTCCTTTCCTTTTCATGTCATGCATTTTCTTGACATGTCATTCCATGACTTTCCTTGCCATGTAATTCCTTTACTTGACATTCCATGCCATGCCTTTCCTTTCCATGCCATTTCATGCCATGCCTTTCCTTTCCATGCCATTCCTTGCCTTACCATGTCATTACTTTCCTTTCCTTGACTTTCCATACCTTCTCATGCATTGACTTGTCACTCTTTGCCTTGCATTGTCCTTTATTTCCATACCATTCCTTTCCTTTCCATGTCATGTGATTCCATGCCTTTCATTTCATTTCCTTTCCTTTCCTTGACTTTACATTCCATTCCTTTCCTTTCCATGCCATGCCTTGTCTTTTCATACCATGCCTTGTCTTTCCTTGACTTTCCATGCCATTCATTTCTTTTCCATGTCATGTCAGTCCTTTCCTTATCTTTCCATGCGATCCCATACCATGTCTTGCTTTACCATGTCATTCCTTGCCTTTATTGGACTTGCCATGCATTTCCATGCCTTGGATATCCTTTCCATGCCATGACATGCCTTTCCTTTCCATGCCATGCCATGTCATGCCTTGCATTTCCTTTCCTTGTCATGCCACACCATGTCATGCCTTGCCATGCCTTGCCTTGCCATGCCATGCTTGGCCTTGAATTTCCTTTCCATGACATGCCTTACCTTGCCTTCCCAGACCATGCCATTCCATTCCATGTCTTTCCTTTCCATTCCTTTCCTTTCCATGAATTTCCATACCATGCCATCCCTTGAATTTCCATGCCATGACTTTCCTTTCCATGCCTTACCTTGCCTTTGCATGTCATGTCATGCCTTTCCTTTCCATGCCATGCCATTCCTTCCCTCTCTATGTGATTCCATGTCATTCCATTCCTTTCCTTTCCATGCCATGCCATGTCTTTCCATGCCTTTCCTTTCCATGTCATGCCTTTCCTTTCGATTCCTTTCCATGCCATGCCATGTTGTAACATCCCTCTGCCACCTTGGTCGGGGACACGCCACCAATTCAAAAAAAACTAACCAAGTTATGATAGATATCTGTAGCACACCCCAATATTAAGACACTGGGCTATGCATTCTCTCTTCGAGCTCATAAACATATATATCTAATGCAAATTTAAATAGACATAAACATTATACTACAATACAGATTAATGCGAAAATAACAGTAAGCCTACACATGTAACATATACAGTCAATACTCATAACATTATAACACATGTGAAATATACAAAGCATACAATTAACATAGAATTGGTACTTATCTTCATGCGGAAGTGACAATAAACAGATATGTGAAATATATATAGGAAATTATGCTAACATTATAACACATGTAAAATATACACAACATACAATTAGCACAAAATTGGTACTTATCTTTTTATGAGAAGACCGTAGACTGCGTGCATACCTTCCACAAACCTCCCAGCCTTAGACCATTCTCCTCCAAGCTATCAACAGTTGGTCACCCTCGAGCTGGGACTAAACTCCACCCAGGGTAAAGGGAATCCTAGGCTATCCTGAGACTACGGAAAGTTGCATAATGAAACGGGAAGGATTTCCTCCAAGGAGCCTACTTATGCCCACCGCTCATAGACTCTCATTCCCCACATGCCTATCCCACCCTAGGAATATACACCTTCACTGTTACACAATCCATCAGATGGTCAACTTCCCTTCCAGGGCTTCAACAACAGGCCATATCAAGAATTCCCATAGCTTTGTAGCTACTGTTGGACTCCCTCTAGGAGAAATCACTTCCCCAACAATCTCTCTCACCTAGAGAGAGTTTCTCATAGGAATGACAAACTACTTCTTCAACCCATGGGCCTGACAACCCACCTCTTCAAACCACATTCCTAAAAACATGCTTCTTTTGTCCACTGCTTAAGTCAACCAAGTAACCACATTAGAAAAATTGGGTAAGGCAAGGGATGACTCAGCAAATTACAGAGGTTCACGATGGCATAGGGTTCAGCAATAGTGGAAATGGTTGACTATGTGCCTGCTCATTGCATGAGGGAATGGGGCAAGGGATGGAAATAATGGTGAGTGAACCCCCACAATGATGGAATTTTCCACATAAATCTGCATGCATCCTGGATGACACTTATCTCTCTAGGAGCTCGTTCCTCTCCACTTGGAGTTCGTTCCTCTCCCAAAAGAAACTTAGGATAAAAAGGTTTATTTCCCAAAATTTAGTATTTTAGGAAATACATTATAATATCCCCTTGGGTTAATCCCTCAAGCTTATCCCCATTTTCCTAGCCTCTCATCCCCCTTCCCTTTCCCTTCCTACTGTATCTTAGTCCCCTAAAACTCTTTCTTCTTGGTTGGTCTACACGCAACGATGTATTTTTATTAATGATCTAAATAATTACATATACAAAAATAGGATCATTGGCCTTTGCATCTAAGCTCTCTGGCCTAACAAACACATAAGCCTCCCAACTCATAAATACTTGGATCACCATCCTATAAACATAATTTAACATCATTACAATTCAATAGGGCCTCAACCTTGGGTATTACAATCCCCTCCCCTTATTTATGCATTGTCCTCAGTGCATCATATTTACATATTACAACAAGATTTTCAAAAATATTCAAAAAGATGTGGGTATTCTACTACATAGAATCTTCATGCTCCCAAGTTGTGTCCTCGAGACCGTCCCAGTTTCATTGGACCTTTACAAGGCCTATGGCTTGATTCCAGAGCTGTTTGATTTTCCAGTCCAAAATGCATACATGATGCACTTGAAAAGTGTTTTATTGCTCCACATGAATCACATTCCAATCAATAACATGATTAACATCAGGTATATATTTCTTAAGAAATCATACATGCAATAAAGTATGTATATACATAGATTCAGGTAATCCAAGCATGTAACCTATTGGTCCAATCCTCTCTAGGATTTAAAATGACCCACAATATCTCGCTGCCAACTTGGAACAGTTTCCCAACTTTAGGGAACTTCTGTTGGGCTTCACTTTCAAGAAAACATGATCACCCACTTTAAATTCCCCGTGATTTCTTCCCTTGTCAGTATATATTTTATTCATGTCTTGGGAAACCTTTAAAATCTATTTAATCTTCAACATTTTCTCTTCCATTTCTCTGAGCAACTCTGGCCAAATCACTACTCTGTCAGCTAGGTTGTCCCATCTTACTGGTGTGTTGCACTTTTTTCCATAAAGTACCTCAAATGGACTCATCTTCAGTGATGCTTGGTATGCATTGTTGTAGGAAATTTTTACCAAGTGTAGATAATCTTCTGATGCAGGAGCATCCCTCACGACAAGCAAAACCAACGTGGAAGCATAAGCCAGCTGGAAGACGTCCAATGCAAGTTTTTGAATTTTTAAATTTTCCCTTGAAGTTGATGCACTGAATATAAATGAGATCATTTAATTTGGCGCCTTGGTAAAAATGTAATCAGACCTCGAGCCATACGCTCTCATCTGAGATAGACAGAGGCATTTATAGTAGTAGTTGCAGGTAGATAGAATTGAATTCTTAGATTAGATAGTTCTAGAAGGAAGAGGGAAAATCGAATATAGACACCCTCATTTGTACCATTGTAGCATTAGAGCAACAGAAAAAAGAGAAGAGTCTAGAGCATAGGAGAATAGCAGAAGATTTGTAGAAGAACACCCATGTATAGATCTTGAATTAATAGAAGAAGTTGATTCAGATTCATGGTTGTCGTGTTATTCTCTGTGTATATGTGTTGAATGCTCTACTTGTGAATATTGCTTCCTGTTATGCATTTGTCATTATGCTGTGTGTATGATTTCGTGTGTTAAGATCGAAATCTGAGAGGAAGTGAAGTGAGTTACAATTGTTTCTCCTTTAAGCAAGGATTCCTGCAAGGAGTGCATTTGAATTCGTCTGCAAGGAGTGCATTGACAGAAGGCTCAGGAAGTTAAACTCTTGTTCTCATACCGCTCAGAAGTGAAAGCGGGTTGCTACAAGCCATGCAAGGAGTGCACAGGCTAAGGAGAGTCTTATTCATGACACTGAGCAAAGTATTGAAGGACTGCTGCTACGAGCATACGTAGAGCCAAGAAATCTCGAACAACTGAAGTGTTTGTAGGCTTGCCGCAAGGAGTGCGTGCAGAGAACCTCATTGAGGTTGAAGTAATTTAGAAGATCTCAGGAAGGATAGGCCTCTGAGTCGTTGAAGATCAGCGTAAACAAGTGTGACTTGAAGTCGGGAAGAAACGTCACAGGTTGGCGAAAAGGCGAAGGAATCTCGGGGAGAGATACTCTTTTTTTCATCTCGTGGATTACCCAAGGAAGAACGGATGGTCGAAATCTTCTGAAGAGATTTCGCGAAGTTCTAAGGATCGTTAGATCTTGCAGAGGTGCAAGGAGGATACAACGAGGAGATTCCGAAGAGTTTGAAGTTCAGGAGAAGTAGATCCATCGATTCAGGGTCACCGGAGCCGTAGGATCTACACGTGGTATCGTGTATCGGGGACTCGGGAGTTGAAGCCCCAAAGTTGTGCAACAAGAGCAGCGAGATCGCGAGATGCGATATCCCTACAAGAATCAGAGCCATTCGTTGAGGAGGACACGTGTAAGGAGATCCTCATCTCGGATACTCGGACATTGGAGGACCGAAGGGAAGTCCTTTCGCTTCGTGAGCAGCGAAGTGGCGAAAGGAACATAGTCGCCCATCTCAGGGGACAGGTGGCAGAGATCGGTAACCTCGTGAACTCGGAAGTTCGTAGGTGGAAGACCTAAGTATTGGGTACTCCAAGTTGTGAGGACGCGAAGCGGCGATAGATTTGTAGTCGTCTATCTGAGGGGACAGGTGGCAAGAGATCAGGAGATCTTGCAAACTCAGGAGTTCACAGGGTAAAGGCCCAAGTATTGGGTGTGCAAAGTCGTGAGGCGTGAGGACACGAGGCAACGAAGGGGCGAGAGGATCGTAGCCATCCATCTAAGGGGACAGGTGGCGAGAGATCGAGAGATCTCGTGAACTCGGGAGTTCGCAAGGTGAGAGCCCAAGCATTGGGTACTCCAAGTCACGAGGTCACGAGTAGCGAGAGTAGGATAGTCGTTGGATCTACACGAGGGATCGTGTTTCGGGACCTCGCAAGGAAAGGTTCAAGAGTTTGGGAGCGGGATCGCGAGGTTGCGAGACAGCGATATCCCGACGGCTGGAGGATAGTGTGGGCCATAGTGGAGCGTGAGTGGAATACAGGTGTCACAAGGAATTCGCGAGTCGTGAAGTGCCGAGGAGCCGAGACTCGTGTGGACACTGAGTCGCGAAGTGTCGAGGAGCAGAGATTCTTGTGGACGTGTGGCAGAGCATAAGGTGGGACCGCACATCTCGGGGACTCGCGGAATAGGAGGGTGAAAACTCGATGGTTCAACCGGCGAGGTCGCGAGATCGCGAGGTTGCGAGGTTGCGAGGTTGCAAGGTTGCGAGAGGCACTGACATTAAGCCTAGACCACAATTTCATGTGGAAGGAGCTATACATGTATCGCCAGATCGGGTCTCACAATATTTGAAAGGAAGAGTTGGAGGGTTTGATTCATGAACTCGCGAGATAGGGAGATTTTGCTGATATCTTTGTGGTAAGGGGGAGACCGCGGAGGAAGATTGTTGTGGGTGCAGATTTCCCGATAGGGAAATGGAAGAACCTTCGAGTTCTTCAGGCCGAGTAGAAGAAGGTCCTGTGGGAGCAGAGGTGCCTGGGTGGCGCGCCCCTGCGTCATCTTCCCATTTAAATGGTTTGTGCATCACATACATCCTTAGCATATCCTTTATCACTTGGTTCACTCTCTTTGTTCTCCCATTAGACTCAGGATGATAAGTTGTGTTGAAGTTCATATTTGTTATGAACCCTTTGAATAATCCTTTCCAAAACTTTGAGGTAAACTTTAGGTGTAATACCCCAAGGATGAGCCCTAGTTGTATTATGAATTGTAAACATGTTTTGTAGGTTGGTGAGCCGAGAAATTATAAGCTGGTAGGATTATGTGTTAGTAGGTCGGAGAGCCCAAGTGTTAAAGGCCAGGATCTTTTTTTGTACATGTAAATATTCATATTATTAATATAAAAACATCATTGTGTGTAGACCGACCATGAAGGAAGAGTATGGGGGACTAAGCTCCACTAGGTTGGGTAAGGGAGAGGGGACTGAGAGGTTGGAAAGAGGGGCTAAGCCTAAGGGATTAATTCCAAGGGAATAATAATTTATTATTGTTCCAAAAGCTGATTAGAAGGATATGTTTTTATCCTAATTTCCTTTGGGAAGAGGGAATGACTTCCAAATGGAAAGGAACGTGCTTCATGAGAAACAGGTGTTGACTCAGGCACATGCAGACTTAAGGGTGAAATTATTGTTGTTGTCACTCATGCAGGAACTCACAGATAGGATTCATGCAGATAGTTTTTTCTCTCATGCTTTCACAATCTTGGCTAGGCTAGACCAGTCTGCCCTGTTTTCTCCTCACGAGTTCACTCACACACTGAGCAAGCCCACAAGAACACATTTTCGCAATTGTTGAACTTGTGACCATTTTGCACCTCTATAATTTATTGATTCATCCCTTGGCTTACCCAACTTAGATATTGTGGTTTGAAGAGGCAGGTTGTCAAGCCTGTGGTTGAAGAAGTAGGTTGTCAAGCATGTGAGCAACTCTCTCTCCAAGTGAGAGAGGTGGTTTTGGATTGAATAAGTAGGTTGTCAGGCCTATGAGAAACTCCCTCCAGGTGAGAGAGTGTGTTGAGGAGGCAAGTTCTCCTAAAGGGAGTCCCGTAGCTTCTACAAATCTCTGAGAATTCTAGTTTCGCCTGTTGTTGAAGCCCAAGGTAAGGGAGGTGGAGCAGCAGGATGGATTGTGTGACAGTGAAGGTTTATACTCCTAGGGTGGGACATGCATGTGGGGGATGAGACTCTGTGAGAAGTGGGCGTAAGTGGATCCTTGGAGAGGATCCTTCCTCTTAAACTATGTGAATTTCCTATTGACCCTACCTAGCCTAGGAATCCCTTTCCCAGTGGAGTTTAGTCACAGCTTGGGGGTGACCTATTGCTAAGAGTGATGAGCAGTGTGGTCTAAGGATGGGAGGTTCATGGAAGGTTTTCACCCAGTTGGTGGTTTTACTCCAGTTAAAATATAAGTATCATTTATGTTCTTAATTATGTATGTTATGCATGTCTATGATTCTTGAAATGTTATCATTTGTTCTGTTGCATGTAGGAATTATTGTCAATTCCATTGGAGTCTGTATGGTAGTAGTAACTCTGTGTTATTTGTTTTAAATTCATTAGAAATGCAGGTTATATATATATATATATATATATATATATATATATATATTGTTGGCAAATATTTAACAGACAACGAATGGAAAATATTTAACAGACAGCGAATGCTTGTCATTGATGGCAAGTACAACAATGAAGATGGCATGAGTACAGGAAGTTTGTAATCGACAGGAAAACAGAAGACAAGTTCAGGAAGGTCGAATGATCGAAGGCGAAGATCGAAGGCAATGCAACATTGATCGAGTGATCAAAGACCCGTAAAGTTTGAGAAGAATCTCTGATCGTTGGATTCCATTCAAAATTCCTGAAAGAACGAGGATCGTCAGATCTGAATGTAGACAAGAAGAGATCGTTGAAGAGGAGGACAGATCTCAACCGTTAGATCCAAGCGCAGGATCCGACCATCATTGGATCAAGAAGAACCTGCACATCCTTTAAGGTACAAGGAGAAGTGGGCGTAATCGCGATATGCAAAATCGTGATGTAATCTGAGCCGTTAGATCAAGGTTTGATATGGACCGTTGATTCCAGTCCATGTCGGAGTTTCAGGGATCGAGAGTTGGAGATGTCAAAGTTTCTTAACATCAGGAATCCCGATATCACGATATGAAAAATCATGATTTAATCACAGCCATTGAATCGAGATCAGATCTGGACCGTTGATCCGACCCCATGTCGGAGTTTCATGAATCGAGACTTTGAAGTGACAAAAAAACTGGACATCAAGGATGTCGAAATCGCGATATGCGAAATCGTGATTTAGTCGCAGCCATTGAATCGAGATCATATCTAGACTGTTGATCCGACCCCATGTCAGAGTTTCGTGAATCGAGACTTTGAAGTGACAAAAACAATGGACATCAAGGATGTTGAAATCACGATATGCGAAATTGTGATTTAATCGCAGCCGTTGAATAGAGATCAGATATGGACCGTTGATCTAACTCCATATCGAAGTTTTGCGAATCACGACATGGAGAGGCAAAGAACCCAATGTAACAAGAATGCCGAAATCATAAAATCGTGATTCAATCGTAGCCACTTAATCAAGATCACATCTGGACCATCGAATCAGAGGACATGTGGCAAGTGATCGAAATTTCGCTGACTTGGGGTCAACGGAGCATAGTATCGAAAATCACGAAATGAGAAATCGTGAAAGCGCTTTTTGCATAGGCGCTTGGTTATGACCATAGTCATATTATGGAAGGAGCTAGTGTAGAAAAGTTATGTATCGAAACTTCAGGGATCGCGAAATGAAGTGTAGAGACACTCAGCACAGGATTGCCGAAATGTTGAAACCTGAGTTAAAGATAATGTCAATAAAGTTCATCCAACGATGGAGATAGATTGGAATATGATCGGAAGGTTACTATTCTCTCTCACAATTAAACCCTCAGTTACGAATCTGTTAGTGAAACGGATTCATGATTGTGAATCTGTTGTCGTTTCAGTTTCTCAGATAGTTGTCTTCCTTTTGCCTAAGGAGATGGGAAGTGGAACCTCTGTGAGTGTGTATAAAAGAAAAAGAGATAGACAACGTGTGGTTGGTTGTTCTGTATGAGAAAAGAATGAAACTGTAAGAAAAGGAAAATGAGAGGATGCACGGGATGAGATTGAGAATATGTGTAGTGTGAGATGAAACGCGGAGCAGAATAACATAACAAGTTGAAGAAGAGCAGAATGACAGAAGAAGTTGATGCAGAGAAGACCTGCTGAATAGACAGAGGAAGAAATGAATTGCAGAACAGTTAGAAGATGACCAGATGTATAGAACAAAGAAAGATTGGTAAGAATTGATGTATCTGTGTAGTTGAATGTTTATATGTTCATTTATGTTCTAGGGAGGTTGGGAGGTGCTTAGGATGACTGTTGTCATCATAGGTTCAAGTGGGAGATTGAACATAGGAAGTTGTAGCTTCCATTTGGTTGCAGCCAGAGAAACCAGGGTGGCAGGGTGGTGCAAGGGAGAACAAGTGTTCTCTATTATACAGGTTGGAGCCTGTGTAACTGGAAGTTGGTGCTTCCATCCATTTGGTGCTGGAACATATAGGGAGTTGGTGCTTCCTTTTAGTGGGTGTTAGAGAAACCAGGGAGTTGGTGCTTCCTTCTAGTGGGTGCTAGAGAAACCAAAGAGTTGGTGCTCTCAAACAAGTTGCAGCTTGTAAAACAGAGGTAGCAGCCTCACATTGAGTTGGTGCTCAATTAAATATGATGTACAGAACTTAAAAGACTGCCTATCATTTCGAAGAAGAAGAGGTTTTCTCCCTTTATGGGTTTCCTCATGAAAATCTGTCTCTGTGTATACCTTATGTGTGACTGATGCTTTTTACTTTTACTGTCCATATGTTGTATAATGTCAATGATCACTTGAAGAAAGATTAAGAATTTTTTAATAGAATTATAATTGTTTAAGCTCAAAGACAACGGATTCACCCCCCCCTCTCAGTTGTATTAGTAATTTCAACATATATATATATATATGTGTGTGTGTGTGTGTGTGTGTGTGTGTGTGTGTGTGTGTGTGTGTGTGTGTGTGTGTTCCAAAGTGGTGTTGTCCATCCTGTTGATGGCCAGGGGCGTTAAAAATTGGTATCAGAGCTAAGGTTTCAACACTAATCCTGGATGGGACATGTTAGTGGAAGTTGAAGAAAAATTTTCGGAAAAGAATTGTTATCGAAATGGACAAAATTCAAGATTAGAACCAAGGTTTCAGGTGGAAATTGTGTCAAGAGGAACCAATTTCAAACCTCAAAACATTCCTGAGTGCCAAGAGGTTACCTTGGTCATGTTATGAATCTCAGGAGGTGTAGCGGTATTATAAAACCACGACAGATGTGGTATTGTGTCGCAGAGTAATGTTGGTCGTAGGATCTGTTCAGGAGAAGGAGGACAATTCCTGACCGTCAAATCTGGTAATGTTGCAAGGTGGTTAGCCATGAGTTCCTTTGAAAATTCATGGAGTAACGGAGTCTGTCTGTGCCATGGATCTGAGGAGAAGAGTTAAACCATTAGATCAATCTAAGATTAGAAGGTAAGATGTGTGGTGAAAAGAGGATCATAGCCGTTGGATCTACACGCAAGTGGTTGTGATCCCTAGATCTCACGGAAAATTATAACTTTAGAATTTGGGAAAAGTGGGGTGTGTTGGTGCACAAACTTTTGAAGCCTGAAGTTCCGAAGAAAAAGAGCAGACGTGGTGGGGCAGGATGACATTGCCAAGGGTGACATGGAACTTCCTAGTCATGCCATGTGCCACCACCTTAGTTGGTGACAATTGTACTATGTGGACCTAGAGCGAAGCAGGCATAAAATATTCCATGGCATGATGATGTCATCGGGAATGACGTGGACACATGAGACGTGTGACATGTGTCAGTGGGTTTCGAACCCACCAAAGATTGAAATGTCATTGGGAATGTGACATATGTCACCTATCCAAGTGGTCCACGTGTCCATTTCTAATGTTTTGCCACATGGACCTCCTCTCGAGTATGGGTGTTGGTGCCCTAATGGTACCAGTGAACGTGTGGCACCAGTTGTGAAACCCAGAGAATTGACACTTCGGGAGAATGTTTCATAAGGGAATTAAAGGAAGAACTTTCAAAAGTTTCATAACGCCAAGGTCACGAGACGTAATGACGTCACCAAAGGTGACATGGAAGTGTTCGGACATTAACAGTTTGGGAGAAGTGGGGTGTGTTGATGCACAAACTTATGAATTCTGAAGTCCCAAAGCTTTGAAGCTCCGAAGTCCCGGAGCTTAGATTCCTGAAGTTCCAAAGTGGGTGTCACTCGTTAGATTTTGGGTTGTCGTGAACTGTTGATCCACCCTAATTCGCAAGTTCGTTAATCCAAAACTCTAAGATATTGTGAGATGTGCTTTGAAAATTTCCTAATTCAGAGGCCTGAGGTCCCAAGTAAGCTGCTATCGATCTATAACTTGGCCACAGCCTATGGTCGCATTGGTTGGGGGCTAAGAGAAAGGGACTAGTGCCCAAACATTATTGCATAACAGAGCAGAACTCAAAAAGAAAAAGATCTGCGGGGATTCTTGATTGATCAAGAATCGTAGAGAATGAAATCTAAACATTTTCTTGAATCATATTGGTTTATGAATACTATGGAATTTTTTACGGACTGATGGTCTGAAAATTTTCGGTTGGTTTCACATTGTGTTTGCAGAGTTAACAATTGTCAGAACCAAACCAAAATGGAGAAGGCACATAATGCTTCCAGTTTAGAGAATGAAGCTAAAGGAATGGATGTCCATTTGGGAGTTGAAGGATCAAACTCCAATGGGCATGGATAAGGGATAGATAAGGAAGGAAACATGATGAAAATCATTGAAATATTGCAGAAAGATGTCCAGCATCACCGAGAAGATAACAGAAAGCTCATGAAAGCCAGCGATCAATAGGGAGAATTCAACCTAAAGTTTATACAGATCCTGGAAAGGATAGAAAGGAAATTTGATAAGGAGAGTGACTCCAGTAAATCAGGAAGTCACGGGTTCCCTGATGAGAAGAGAAAATAAAGGAGTGTTGGTAGAGACCATCACTCCCAAAGACACTCCAAGAGGATGGCACACAGTAGTTCAAGCCCATCTCCTACCATAAAGCATAGGAGATATGGAGTGGATGAAATGAAGGATGAAATGAACAAGATTAAACCTCCTACGTTTGATGGATAGCACCAGAAGGAGGAAGATGTTGAGATATTGATCCTTGGCATGAGGAAATATTTCCAATGGCAGAATTATTCCTCTCATGCAGAAGGGATAATTGCAATGTATCAACTGAAAGGAAATCCATCCATGTGGTGGGATCAACTTGTGTAGGTGCAGAACATTAAAGAGAAAAATGTTACTTGGAAGGAATTCAAGAAGTATTTCTAAAAGAAATACTTGACTAAGAGATACTATGACAGAAAGATGAAAGAGATCTTTGAACTCAAGCTGGGTAGCATGACTATTGATGAATATGAGCGAAGATTTTTGGAATTGTTGGAGTATGTCCCTTTCATCAAAGATGAGACTGTTAAAATTCAAATTTATCTGAGTGGACTGCCACCTTCCATCAGTGGAAGGATCCAATATGATGATCCTAAAAATATGGAAGAAATTATAAGGAGAGTAAAATCCATATATGAGTAGCAAGGAGAAAATCCCACTTTCTGGAAGGCCTTGGATGATAAGAAGTTCAAGAAAGAGTAAAGATAGAAGGGAAATAGGCCTCCCTTTTTTAGAAACATTCCTCAAAGGAAGCTATCTTTTAGAAAGCATAGGATGACTGAGGCAGGGGGACAAAGGCCAAGGTAGGCACCCATTCAATGTTGGAGTTGTCAGGGGGACCACAAGTATAGAGATTTTCCCCCAAAAAATAGCAAAATGAGAGTTGTCCATAATGTTCAGCAAGAAGAAACAATAGAAGACATGGGCAGTAGAATACCAAAGATCTATGCAGACCTGGACAACAAGCAAGTTGAGTTTCAATCACACATGATTGAAGTTGAAGGTATGATCAATAACCATGCCTTTACTATTTTAATTGATTCAGGGGATAGTCATAGTTATATAGATCCCAAGATGGTGGAAAGTTTTTATTTTCCAAGAAGCAAGCATGGAAAATCTTGGTTAGTGCAACTGGCTACAGGAGCCAAGAGAAAGGTTGTTGAGTTGGTTAAGTCATGTCCATTGAACATGAATGGACTGAGCACAAGGGTTGAATTGAACATTTTACCTTTAGGTTTCTATGACTGTCTAATTGGGATGGATTGGTTGGACCAGCACCATGCCATCTTAGACTGTCGTAACAAGGCATTCACTTTCCTGGATAAGGAAGGAAATTGGAGAACAATCCAAGGAATTCCCAGAGCAGTTGCTATCAGAGAAATCTCAACAATGCAGCTGAAGAAGTGCTACAGGAAAGGTTTTCAAATATTTGTAGCTCATATGGAAGAAGCGCCTGGATAAGGTGTCAAATATTAAAGGCCATGCAGTATTAAAATATTTTGATGATGTATTCCAGGAGGTACCCGAACTATCCCTGAAGAGAGAGATCGATTTCTCTATAAACCTTATGCCTGAAGAAGCTTCAGTGTCAAAAACTCCTTACAGAATGAGTACACCAGAGATGAAAGAACTGCAATTGTAGCTTGAAGAGCTTCTGAAAAGGGGGTATATATGCCCAAGTGTGTCACCTTGGGGTGCCCTGATCCTATTCATGAAAAAGGAAGATTGGACATTGATATTGTGCATCGATTTTAGACAGTTGAATAAAGTGACTATTAAGAACAATTATCCCTTGCCAAGGATCGGTGATCTCTTTGATTATTTGAAGGATGCCAAGATATTTTCAAAAATATATCTCACGTCAGGGTACCACTAGGTGATACACCAAGGTATGGTCATTATGAATTCACAGTGGTGACATTTGGGTTATCAAATGCACCTGTTGTTTTCATATGCCTAATGAATGGTGTATTTAGATAATATCTAGACAAGTTTTTCATTGTCTTTTTGGATGACATCCTGGTGTATTTCAAGTCGGGGGAGGAGCATGAACAACATTTGAGGATGGTGTTGCAAGTGCTAAGAGAGCACCAACTGTATGCCAAATTGAGAAAGTGCTCATTTTATCAAAATAGAATCCACTATTTGGGACATATCATTTCAAAGGATGGGATAGTCATGGATCCTGAGAAGGTAGAAGCCATTAGAGAATGGTCAACATCGAATAATGTGATAGAAGTTATATCCTTTATGGGTCTAGCTAGCTATTACAGAAGGTTCATTGCAGGGTTCTCAAGGATAGCTCACCCCATCACTTCCTTGCAAAGGAAGGAGATTAAATTTCAATGGACAAAAGAATGTGAGAGAAGCTTCCAGTGATTAAGAAGTTGTTAACCAGTCCTCTAATCATGAGAATTGTAGATCCAAATGAATATTTTGTAGTGTGTAAAGATGCATTCAAAGAAGGACTTGGAGGAGTCCTCGGCCATAATGGGTTTGTAATATGTTATGAATCTAGAAAGTTGAAGGATCATGAAAAGAACTATGCAACTCATGATTTGGAGCTGGCAGCCATAGTGCACGCCCTGAAGAAATGGAGGCACTACCTCATGGGAAGGAGGTTTGAACTGAGGACAAACCATAACAGTTTGGAGTATTTTTTTGACCAGCCAACCTTGAATGCTAGGCAGAGTAGATGGTTGGAATTCCTTTGTGAGTATGAATTTGATATCGAGAAAAGCAAAGGAAAGGATAACAAAGTGGCTGATGCACTCAGCAAAAGAGTGCATGAAATACATGCCACGACAATTAGCATGTATCAAACTGATATTAAAGGCATAATTTAATAAGTGGCAAATGCAGATTTGCAGTACATGGAATTGGTAGCAAAGCTACAGCAAGGTGAGATGCTACAGAAAGTGGAAAATTATAAATTGGAATATGATGGAACACTCTTGTACAAAAACATAATTTATGTACCTATTTCCCAAGGGTTGAGAATAATTATTTTGAAGGAAATGCATCATGTGCCTTATGTTGGGCACCCTGGATATCATAGAACAGTGGAAACACTCAAAAACCATTACTTTTGGCTAGGTATGAAGAAGGAAATTGCAGAATACATTGCTAGATGTATGGAGTGCCAGAAGGTCAAGTTTGAACATAGGTACCCAGCAGGGTGGCTACAACCATTTCCCATTCCTGAGTGGAAGTGGGAAGTGGTGAAAAGAGGGGGGGACTAAGCTCCGCTAGGTTGGGTAAGGGAGAGGGGGTTGAGAGGTTGAAAAGAGGGGATAAGCCTAAGGGATTAATTCCAAGGGAATAATAATTTATTATTGTTCCTATTAGCATTATAAGTCACTCCTGGATTGTGACAGGAGCGGAGCCCAACACCCATCAGTTTATGTCACGAATAAATTTAATGGGTGATCGAATGGGTAGAGACCTAGGAAGGTATCACTCTAACTCAGGGACCAGGCCTAGTATGTAAAGAACAAAGGAGGTCTTGATCTAACTTCCGTCAGTGAGTTGATTTTAAAATGAGCAGGTGGAAGACTTGGTGAGATGAGTGAGAAATACTGCCTCAGGCATCAGGCCTTTCAACATCTTGAGGAAGAAAAACTCAGAATACAAGATCCTCTTGGTTATGAGTTTCGGGGAACTGAAGGGTGACTTGACTGGATCCTCCAATTCCAAATCATTCAGCGTTGAGAAGATATAAGAACTGATTAGAGACAATGCAACTATTACAGTGATCCAACCTACATCATCCTATAACAGCGCAACTCAACTGGATCCTCCAATTCTGAGTTGTTCTAACACAGTGTAAACAAAGAGATGGAAAGAAGCTGACATTCATAAGGAAAGAAGTCTCAAGTGCCAATACATAACCAGAGCAACTAGTGCTTCGTTAAAACTCTACAATTGGGAGCCTAGATCAACCATCGATAGATTAAAAAATGGCAAAAACACCTACATATACTCAAAACAAAACAACAACAGTGAAAATGAGACACTGCATTTAAAACATTGCGTTTGCATGTCTTCTGGCAATTTGCGCATGTAGTCTTTGGACGATCGTGAACCTATGACAGACGCAACCAGACTCTTGACTGTCCTGTAGATGAATCAAAATGCTTTTAATCCTTTTCTGGACTTTCCATTTATGGCAGAGATTATGTCTAACCACCTCCAACAACTTCAATAACTACTTCCTTGGGATCAGGAACAATCCAGGTCAAATCTACCCTCTGGAACGTGGAGGTCTTCTCATGGCACCACCTGGCTCAGCTGAATGGTCTAATTGATAGGTTGTGGAGGATCTGTCATACTTGACGTGGGACGGGGAAAGAGAGTGATCACGGAAACAACAGGGGTGAGACACATGGCAAGAAAAAGGGGTGAAGGTGACGAGATATAATGGTAATGGGGGACACATTATTTATGGGAGGCTAACATGGAAGGGAGCGAGACCGATGTCGGAGGATGAGGAGGGGCTAAAGGGAACGGGCCCCATCACGCGGTCAAGTGGAGAACAGATGGCAGGGGAGAAAATGGTAGAGAAGGTGACACAATAGGAAGGGGGCCCCACGTCAATACCACACCATTCCAGACCCCCCCCCTATTAAAGGTAGAATGGCATAGGGGGTCTGGAATCGCTTGAGTGCCATCGATCTAGGCACCTCAATCTCGATCATTTGAGAGATGCATGCCCAATTCTGGACCCCCCCCCTATTAAAGGCAGAACGACGAGGGGGCTCCGAAATGAAACCTCAGCCCCATATCTAGATGGGCAGATCTCGACCATCCAAAACTGCCTGCTCATTAAAATGACATGCCCACCCTCTAAACTTTGGAAAAATGGGTTTTCTGAATCTCTTTCTTTGCCCAAGGGGAAGCTTCTTTCAGGAGAGCACCCCCTACATGATTATGTGCTAACATTAGGCTCCATGGGGGATGGCATGCCCCCTGCGGGCTGCCTAGAACTCTTTTGTAGCTTCAGTGCCTGGCTGTTGGGCTATGGAGTCATTATTTAAAACTTAAAGATAGAAGAAAATATATATATACAATTGCAGATGAGCCATGTGTGGCTCAAGAAAAACATCTTTTCAGGAAATGCCCATTCACAAGGCCATTGAAAACTTCTTGATCCTTCAAATCTCGCAACCTGTAGGTATTATTTGAAAATACTTCAGAGATTTTGAAGGGCCTGACCCATAGGGCTTCAAATTTGTCGTGTTTTCCCTTGTCTTATTTAGGAGCATCCCATTTCAGCACCAGGTCTCCTATCTGAATTTTGTTCATTACCTGCTCTCTGGCCTACTGAACCTCCACTAGTTGATGAACTCTTCCGATCATATCATCAGGTTCTTCTTGATAATCCTGGAAGAACTTTGCTACAGGAATGGCTAGCTGAGAAGGGAAAACAGCTTCTGCCCAATAAACCAATTGGAAAGGGGAGATGCCTATAGATATTTTTGTGGTCACTTGATCATCCCATCGAGCGAATTTCAACTTTGAATCCCAAGCCGTTTGTTGTCCTCCAATAGTCTTTTGATGATCCTTATCAGGATTTTATTGGAGGACTCTGCTAAACCATTTCCATGGGGATAGTATGGGGTGAAGTGAATCAGTTTGATCCTGAATTGTTAACAGAACTTGGCCAACAACTCATCCTTGAAAGAGGCTGCGTTATCAGTGACAATTTTGTTTGGGCAGTCGAATCTTGTGACGAGGTTTTCCAGGAATCCAATGATTACCTTGTGGGAAGCACTCCTGGTGGGAATAGCTTCTATCCACTTAGTAAAGAAATTTGTGGCAGTTAGGATCCATCTGTGCTACTCACTGGAAGTAGGGTGGATTTATCCAATAAAATATAGGCCCCATTACTGGAAGGGTCCCAAAACAACTACAGGGTTTAAAGGCAGAGATTTAAGTTGTTGCTTTCCTGAAAATCTTTGGCATTTGATGCAGGCTCTGACCTTTCTGCAGACATCAATGAATAAGGTGGGCCAGTAGTACCCAGCCCTGAGGATTTTGTAGGCTGTGGTCTTCCAGAAATGATGCCCTTCACATAGGCTACTGTGAAATTCAACAATGATCCTGTCAGCCTCTTGTGGATTCATACATTTCAAAATCACCCCTAGGGGGTATTTACAATATAAAACTTGATTGAAAAGGCAGTATCTGACTGCTTTGAGCTGTAGAGCTCTTGCCTTGTTTCTTTGCAAGCCATCTGGAGGCTGCAACTCTTGCAGAAAATATATGACATCCTTATACCAAGTACATCGAGCCAACGGGGGTTCTTCTTGAGGGTCTACATCAGACAGCTGATCCCGCTGATTTCCTGAGCACTCATTGATGAAACCTAAATCCAAATCTTTTTAATTTTCTTTAGCCAACAGCTTGGCTAAACCTTGACCTTTGATTAATTTGGTAGGCCTTATTTCCAATTCAAACTCTAGGATCTTAGCTATCCACTTACTCCTCCTCCTGTGTATATCAGGCTGAATAAGAATGTCCTTAACAACGGCTGAGGGGACATAGGAAATGATCTTCGACTGCAGGACATAGGTTTTAAAGGATTTGAGAGCCTTTACCAGGGCATAGGCCTGCTTGTCCATAATGTCGTACCTAACCTCGACATCCCTTAGGGCTATGCTAAAATAGGAAATAGGCTGCTCTATCCCGGCCTCGTTTGTCTGTAATAAAACAGCAGCTACTGTGTTAGATGAGGAAAAGGAGAAAATAAGGAAATCCTTTGAGTAATTGGGACTGATAAGTACAGGAGATTCTGTCAAGGCCTTCTTTATCTTCTCAAAGGAATTTTAAGATTCAAAGGTCCACCTCACTTCATTTTCCTTTCTCAACATGGTTGTTATAAGCTTTACCACCTCAGCAAAGTTAGAAACAAACCTCCTTAGAAAATTAATCTTACCAAGGAAAGACTGGACTTCTTTCTTGGATCTTGGGATTACCAATGCTTAGATTGCTTCAAATCTGCTAGGATCAATTTTGACTCCTTCTGTTGATACTATGTGGCCCAGTAATTTTCCCTCCTTCATGGCGAACAGAGATTTTTTGGGATTCAATGAGAGGCCAAAACTCTTGCATTTCAAAAAAACTTTCCTGAGATGACAACAGTGTTCTTTATCAGATTTGGAAAAGACTGTTATGTCATCTAGATAGATGACCACAAACTTATCCTTCTCCCCAATGAAAGCTATGTCCATGGCTCGTTGAAACGTTGCCCCTACATTCATCAATCCAAAAGGCATTTTAGCATACATGAATGTGCCCCATGGAGTGGTAAATGTCGTCTTTTCCCTGTCCTCAGGAAGAACAAAGATTTGATTGTAGCCAGAGAAGCCATCAATCATCGATATCCTGGATGCTCCTGTTACCCTTTGCAATATATGTTCCATCTTTGGTAAGTGGTAATTGTCCTTTCGTGAGCTCCTGTTTAGGTTTCTAAAATCTACACAGAGTCTAATTTCTCCATCCTTCTTCCTTACAGGGACCAAGTTGGCCACCCACTCTGAATATCTCAATGGCACGATGATCTGGGCATGTAGTAGCTTCTTCACTTCTCTCTCCATGATAGGTAGCAACATAGGATTGATCTGTCTTAGCTTCTGCCTAAATGGATTTGCCTCCCTTTTCAATGGGATTTTATGCTCAATGAAAGAAGTGTCATAAGTTTTGAGATCTTCATAGGTCCAGGTGAAAACATCAGCAAACTCCCTCAATAGTTTAGTGTATTCATCCCTCTGTTCCTTTGTCAGACTCTTTGACAATCTGACAAACTTGGGTTCATCCTTGGTGCCAATATTTCATCGAGTTGTATCAGCATCATCCTCTGAGATTTTATCTTTTAATGCCACATCATTTCTATCAAAAATCCTTTCCAAAGGAACCAATCCCCTTGGAATATGATTGTTGGGTAGTTGCACAATGTCACGCTCTACAATCTTACTCAGAAAATTACCACCATCAAGCTTGTCTTCAGAAACAGACTCTTGGTCAATATGCATCTCTGAAAATTCATCAACAGCCTCCAATAATCTTCTAATCTCAATATCATCCTCGAACACCTTCCAATGTTTGACATTGTCAGGTATGGAGAGCCTGTATTTTACTTCTACATCATATCTGAATTTGGGTAGCAAGGGCACTTTGAAATTGCTTGCTGATGTAGCCAAGGAATCTACCACTGTGTTCTTCTCTCTTGGGATGAAATAAATGTTGAATGCTGAGAAGAAACTGACGATTAGGTCCCATACCTAATTTCTATAACTCCTGAGTCAAGGGTGCTTGGCCTGATAATCATTTCTGATTTGTTGGACTATCAACTCTGCATCTCCAAACACTACTACCTCTTGAATTCCCATTTCCTTTACAACTCTTAATCCTAGAACAAGAGCTTCATATTCTTCCACATTGTTGGTTGTTTCAAATTCTAGATTGTATGACAGAGGTATGGTTTCTTGAGCAGGTGACACAAAAAATACTCTGGCACCAGCGCCTTCCCTGGAAGAGGCTCCATCAAAAAACATTTTCCAGACAGAGGTGATGGGGGAAGAAAATTCATGAGAAGTGGTGGGTTGTTTTCTGAGATTTAGAAGAGGCTCGGGAGCATTAGTGGGTTGTAGTAAACTGGAACCTAAATTAGTGTCAAGGGCAAAGATAGGATGGTTGGTAGGATTGGCTTCGTCACTGATTATATAGGCCAGCTGGGCTTCTCTGTATAGTCTCCTACATTCTCTTCCAAACACTGGAATAATAGCATAGGTTAGGTCCATTTGTAGAGTTCCCCCCAATATTTTTATCCAAGATCTTGATAAAAACATACCAAACTTGGGGGGGACATAAGCCACTACAATGTCCATAACCACACTTTTCATGGGCAATTGAAACAAGGTCACGACCAGGTCTTTGATGACTCCTAGGCATTGAACTTTCCTAGAGTCAAAGGAATAGAGGTCATGATAGGCTCTGGTGATTTCTAGTCCTAATTCTTCCATGACAGTTTTGGGCATGAGGTTGTGGGAAGCCCCTAAATCCATCAAATAGTTGTGCAGTACCTTGTCATGTATGTTCAAGAATGTGTAGAAGGGAGGGGATGAATCATTCCTGTCTTATACCATAGGACCTAGAATAACTGCAGGATTTTCATCTTGCAAATTGATGGAGTCTGTGGGAAGGCATGAGGCTTCAGACTGTAAAAGCTCGAAGAGGCATTTTTTGAACGCTTCATGTTTGATCAGTTCAGAGAGGGGCACAGGGATTCTAATTTTTTTAATTTCATGCTCAAATTTAAAAGAAGATGTAAGCTTTGGGATTTCCCTTACTTCAGGAACATGACTCTGGACCATTGGAGAGAGGGGTTGGGCCTTCTTACCTTCATCGTTTTCTGCTACTTCATTAACAGGTTTCTTTGTTCTAGTGAGTTGTTCAGGAACATCAGGTGCTCCTATCTTTTTCTTGGATCTCAGGTTATACCTGCTTTGGCTGCTGCTAGCCTTGTCTTCCTTGCTAAGTTCATTTAGATGACTGTCCATGAGAGATTCATCGTAGGCTGATTGAGTGAGATGAGGAAAAGGAGGAATTTCACTGAAGCAATGGATTTCGGGATCAAGCCCGTTTATTTCCCCTTCTTCCTCATCAGCCATAAAATTATTTTGAAGAGGGGCCTGAAATTTTTGGTCTTCTCTATCTCTTCCTCTCTGGTCTCTTTGCATAGTCAGGGGAGCAATATTGTTTGGCCTCCTGAAGCTTCCTTTGTTTTCATCATTTTGAGGATTTCTATATGCCTGCTTTCCCTCCACCTTCATTTTCTCCATCTCTGCACATAGAGACTTCACTATCTTGGTCAACTCATCCACTTGAGGGTGAGGCACAGAGGTGCCAGAAGTTGAGGCTTCGGATCTTCCTTTTATCCTGTCTGCATTTTTCTTATTCTTCAGTTTGTCAACTGCCAATACATTAGATTCCACCTCTATGGTTGCATCTTGCATTGAGCTAGGGAAGTAGCTCTTCTTTCTCTCAACAGAAGACATAAGTCAGGGTTGAATGCACTAGCATAAGAAATTTTGGCATAGGCTTCTATGGGCTTTATCTCAGCAGGGATCTTATTATACATCTTATTGAATCTTTTGGAGAAATATGAGACAAACTCTCCTCCCATTTTCTTCAAAGACCCGAAATCTATCATGTAATACATGAAAACCTTCTTATGTCCCCACTACCCCAGGAAAGCACTATCTAGAGCTTCAATCCTAGCAATAGATTTAGGGGCCAATCTCCTAAACCACTTCCTCACCTCGCCATCCAGGCTCTAGACGAAGACTCTCATCCAGACATCTTCATTTTCAATGTTCAAGTTGTCTGCATAACTGTAGAAAGAAGCCAGGTTCTCCTCTGCAGTTATGTCCTCTTCCCTAGTGAACTTGGGCATATATTTCAAGTAATCTCCAGCAGGGAGAGGATTCACAGGTTGAGGTAGGATTAAGGGAGAATATCTGGCAGCTACTATGGTGTCCATTCTATTTAAAGGGGGATTGGCACCAACCATAGGAACAACAGGTGTGGGGGAACAAGGAGGAGATGAGGTTTGAAGTGGAAAGACAGGAGATAGGCTTATAGAATGGGAGTGGAACTACAGCGAATCTGGAGAATAGGTTTGCGGGCTCAAAGGCACATAAATTTCCCTTCCCTCAACAGCAGTAATAACATGAGGAGGGGTAGTAAAACCCAGGGTAGGAGAATGTTTGGAGGAGTTGGGTCTGAACCAGGGTACCACCTCCGAGGAGAGGGGAGTGACAAGAGTTTCTCCTACTAATTCGAGACAGGAGGAGAAAATCCAGCAGGAACACTCCCGAAATTTAGACTATGAGAAACTCCAACAGACGGTAGTAAAACAGGACAAAATGAAGGGGTTGGAGTTTCTACAAAATCTTGAAAATCACCAGAAATACCTATTTTAGCAGTAGAAGTATCACCTTCATAGGACTTTCCCTTTCTGATGATCTTCTCTGGGTCAGCTTCAAGTGGCGCTAATGGCAGCTGAGGAGTAGACCTTGTGTGTCTGCCTCTAGAAGCCACAACTGAAACAATGGAGTCACTTACGGGTTAGAACCAGTGGGGTTGCCCAGCGGAGTCATGTCAGTGGAGTCGCCAGGTGCACCATAGCAATATTGATAGTTCTGATATCTGATGCACCTTCAGAATTAGTTAATCGTTGTCATTCAATCCTGGGGAAAATATTCAACTTCGTCCCTGGCAACGGTGCCAGAAATGTTAGCGTTAGAAGTCACTCCTGGATTGCGACAAGAGCAGAGCCCAATGCCCATCAGTGTATGTCACGAATAAATTTAATGGGTGATCGAATAGGTAGAGACCCAGGAAGGTATCACTCTAACTCAGGGACCAAGCCTGGTATGTAAAGAACAAAGAAGGTCTTGATCTAACTTCTATCAGTGAGTTGATTGTAAAATGAGTAGGTGGAAGACTTGGTGAGATGAGTGATCAAGACTGCCTTGGGCATCAGGCCTTTCAGCAGCTTGAGGAAGAAAAAATTAGAATACAAGATCCTCTTGGTTCTGAGTTTCGTGGAACTGAAGGGTGACTTGACTGGATCCTCTAATTCCAAATCATTCAGCGTTGAAAAGATACAAGAATTGATTAGAGACAATGCAACTATTACAGTGATCCAACCTACATCATCCTATAACAGTGAAACTCGACTGGATCCTCCAATTACGAGCTGTTCTAACATAGTGTAAACAAAGAGATGGAAAGAAGCTGACATTCATAAGGCAAGAAGTCTAAAGTGCCAATACATAACTAGAGCAACTAGTGCTTCATTAAAACTTTACAATTGGGAGCCTAGCTCAACCATCGATAGATTACAAAATGGTGAAAACACCTACATATACTCAAAACAAAACAACAACAGTGAAAACGAGACACTGCATTTAAAACATTGCATCTGCATGTCTTCTGGAAGTCTGCGCATGTAGTCTTTGGATGATCATGCACCTATGACAGACGCAACTAGACTCCTGACTGTCCTACAGATGAATCGACATGATTTTAATCCTTTGCTAGACTTTCCATTTATGGCAGAGATGATGTCTAACCACCTCCAACAACTTCAATAACTGCTTCCTTGGGATCAAGAAAAATATGGGTCAACTCTACCCTCTGGGACGTGGAGGTCTTCTCATGGTGCTACCTGGCTCAGCTGAATGGTCTAATGGATAGGTCATGGAGGATTTGGTGTGCTTGACGTGGAACGGGGAAAGGGAGTGATCACAGAAACAACAGGGGTGAGACACATGGCAAGAAAAAGGGGTGAAGGTGATGGGATATAATGGTAATGGGGGACACATTATTTATGGGAGGCTGACGTGGAATGGAGGGAGGCCGATGTTGAAGGATTAGGAGGGGCTAAAGGGAACGGTCCCCATCACACAGTCAAGTGGAGAATAGATGGCAGGGGAGAAAATGGTAGATAAGGCGACACGACAGGAAGGGGGCCCCACGCCAATACCACACCATTCTGGACCCCCCCCCCCTATTAAAGGTAGAATGGTAGAGGGGGTCCAGAATTGCTTGAGCGTCGTCGATCTAGGCGCCTCAATCTCGACCGTTTGAGAGATGCACGCCCAATTTTGGACCCCCCTCATTAAAGGCAAAACGACAAGGGGGATCTGGAATGAAACCTCAGCCACAGATCTAGGCGGGCAGATCTTAGTCATATGAAACGGCTTGCTCATTAAAATGACACACCCACCCTCTAAACTTTGGAAAAATGGGTTTTCTAAATCTCTTTCTTTTCCCAAGGGGACGCTTCTTTTAGGAGAGCACACCCTACATGATTATGTGCTAACAATTCCAAAAGATGATTAGAAGGATACTTTTTTATCCTAATTTCCTTTGGGAAGATGGAATGACTTCCAAATGGAAAGGAACGTGCTTCATGAGCAACAGGTGTTGGCTCAGTGACATAAAGACTTAAGGGGGAAATTCTTTCTATTGGCACTCACAGATGGGGTTCACGCATAGAGTTTTGGCTCTCATTATTTCACCATATTGGCTAGGCTATACCAATCTACCCCATTTTCTCCTCACGAGTTCACTCACACCCTGAGAAAGACCGCGGCCAACCATTTCCACAATTGTTGAATCTACAACCATTTTTCACCTCTGTAATTTATTGAGCCATCCCTTGCCTTATCTGACTTGTCTATTGTGGTTTGAAGAGGTGGATTGTCAAGCCCATGGTTGAAGAGTCAGGCTACCAGGCCTAGGAGCAACTCTCTCTCCAGGTGAGAAAGGTGGTTGTGGATTGAAGAAGAAGGTTGTTAGGCCTATGAGAAACTCTCTCTGGGTGAGAGAGTGTGCTGAGGTGGTGAGTTCTCCTTGAGGGAGTCACGTAGCTACTACAAAGCTCTAATAATTATGGTATGTCATGTTGTTGAAGCCCAAGGTAAGGGAGGTGGAGCAGTCAATGGACTGTGTGACAGTGGAGGTGTATACTCCTGGGGTGGGACAGGCATGTGGGGAATGAGAGTCTATGAGAAGTGGGTGTAAGTGGCTCCTGGGAGAGAATCATTCCTCTTAAACTATGTGACTTTCCTATTGACCTTGCCTAGCCTAGGAATCCCTTTCCTGGTGGAGTTTAATCCTAGCTCGGGGTGACCTACTACTGAGAGTGATGAGCAGTGTGGTCTAAGGATTGGAGGTTCATGGAAGGTCTACACACAGTTGGTGGTTTTACTCAAGTTAAAAGATAAGTATCATTTATGTTCTTAATTATGTATGTTATGCATGTGTGTGATTCTTGAAATGTTATCATGTGTTTTGTTGCATGTAGGAATCATTGTCAATTCCATTTGAGTCTGTATGGTACAAGTAACCATGTGTTATGTTTTTAAAATTCATTAGAATTGCATGTTATATGTGTGTGTGTGTGTGTGTGTGTGTGTGTGTGTGTATGTTCTGCAATGGTTTTTTCTGACCTTTTGATGGTCGGGGACATTACAAATTGGTATCAGAGCTAGTTGTAGAAGACAAGGTATTTGGGTAGCGTTACCCGGCAGGGGTCGATGGTCAGGGGCTTTACATTAGGTCTTTGTCAGACACAATTTTCTTTTGTATTCCATGAAATTGTGCTACTTCGATCATATAGATATCAACAACATTATTTTCCTTGTGAGTAACCTTCATAGAAATGAAATGGGCATATTTAGTAAGTTTTTCCACCACCACCATGATACCATCAGGTTCCTTTCTTTTTCTGGGCCATTTGGTGATGAAATGCATTGTCACCACTTCCCACTTCTACCTAGGAATGGATAATGGTTGCAGCAACCCAATTGGGTGTCTATTCCCATCCTTGACCCTTTGACACTCCAAGCATTTAGAAATGTATTCAACAATCTCCCTCTTCATGCATGGCCAATAATAGTGGTTCTTAACTGCTGAAACGGTTTTTTGATATCCTGGGTGCCCAGCATAAGGTACATTATGCATCTCTTTTAAAATCATACTCCTCAATTCAGGAGAATTGGGTATATAAATTATATTCTTGTACAAGATAATTCCATCAATTCCCAATTCATAATCTTCAACTTTCTGCTGCATTTTATTTTGTTGCAATTTTGTTACCAAATCCATGTACTGCAAAACAAATTTTTCAGCCTCAGAAATTCTATCTTTAAGATCATTTTGATACATGCTAATGGTTGTAGGATGCAGTTCATGCACTCCCCTTCTGAGTGCATCAACTACTTTTTTCTCTTTTCCTTTGATGTGCTTAGTATCAAAGTCATACTCATAAAGGAATTCTAACCATCTGCAATGCCTAGCATTCAAAGTTGGTTGATCAAACAAATATTTTAGACCATTATGGTCTGTCCTCAACTCAAACCTCTTTCCCATGAAGTATTTCCTCCACTTCTTTAAGGAATTCACTATGGCTTCGAACTCCAAATCATGAGTTGCATAGATCCTTTCATGCTCTTTCAATTTTTTGGATTCAAAACATATCACAAACCCATTCTAATTGAGGACTCCACCAAGTCCTTATTTGCATGCATCAGTCCAAACCAAGAAATATTCATTTGGATCAACAATCCTAAGAATTGGAGCACTGGTTAAAAATTCCTTCAATTGTTGGAATCTCTTTTGACATTTTGTTGTCCATTGAAACTTCACCCCCTTCCTTTACAAGGAAGTGATTGCATGAGAAATTCTCGAAAATGATGCAATGAATCTTCTATAGTATCCAGCTAGACCCATGAAGGATCTGATTTTTGTCGCATTCTTAGGTGTTTTTCACCCTTTAATGGCCTCAATATTTCCACGTTCCATTGCTATCCCTTCTTTGGATATGATATGCCCCAAATAGTGAATTTGGTTCTGATCAAATGAGCACTTGATCAATTTGGCATAAAACTAGTGCTCTCTTAACACTTGTAACACCATCCTCAAATGATTCTCATGTTCTTCTTCTAACTTGGAATATACAAGGATTTCATCCAAAAAGACATTGGGATTTGGTAACAAAATTGCAGCAAAATAAAATGCAGCAAAAAGTCCATTCATCAAACACATGAAAACAGTTGGTGCATTTGATAATCCTAATGGCACCACTGTGAATTCATAATGACCATACCTTCTACTAAAGGAGGTCTTGCTAATATCTTCATCTCTGATCCTTACTTGATGATATCCTGACCTGAGATCAATCTTTGATAATTTCCTTGCATATTTTAACTGATCAATGAGATCATCGATCCTTGGAAAAGGATACTTGTTCTTTATGGTTAATTTGTTCAGTTATCTGAAGTCGATGCACAATCTTAATTTCTCATATTTATTCTTCACAAATAAAATTGGGGCACCCCAACGTGACACACTTGGGCATTTATACCTCTTCTTCAGAAGCTCTTCGAGCTACATTTACAACTCCTTCAACTCTAGTGTACTCATTCTGTAGGGAGTCTTTGATACTAGAGCTTCTCCAGGAATCAAATTTATAGACAAATAAATATCTCTCTTTGCGGGTAGTCCTGGTATCTCCTTAAACACATCCTCAAAATATTTCAAGACTGAGTGATCCTCCATATGTGGCACTTTATCCTTAGGTTCTTCCTCCATATGAGCTTCAAATATTTGGCAGCCGTTCTTGTAACGATTCTTCAGCTGCATTGCTGAGATCTCTCAGACAGTAACTTCCCTAGAAATTCCTTGGATTGTTCTTGGGTTCCCTTCCTCATCTAGGAAAGTAAATGCCTTGTTATGATATTCTAATATAGCATGGTGTTTTTCCAACCAATTGTTGGCACAGGGACAGACTCATGGTTCAACGCTCAAGAGCACACCAACAAAGCCCTAACTACCGACCCTTTCGGTAACACCTGCAAAGTAGATGAAATCTCACCCGAGGTAGAGGCAGGGGTGGTTGCAAGACTTGGGTGTCTGCAACCTTAGATGGGACACAGATATGTGATTATATCCTTTACAAATCACTTAGCACCGTTCATTCATCACTATTTACCCTTATTGTACTTCGCAGATAAGACATAATGTCACAGTACTTGCTCAGATATAAGATATTTCAGTTCTTAGCAACAACAAAACATATTAGATCTTGTAGATTAGCACTAAGCATCTTCATACACATCAGATATACTATTCATATACATCTAGTGAATCACAAAGCATAAGAAAATCTATCTAATCATGGCATAGAACTTAGCAAGATAACGAAGCACAAGGAAGAAACAACACAAATCATGACACATAGGTTTATGTGGTTCACCCCCACCCTGGGGCTACATCCACAAAGTTTTCTTCTTCTTTATTAGCTTTGGTCAATCTGATTACAATAGAGAGATTAACTCATACTTTGCATAGGACAGGAGATCTACGCACACCTCGCCAGATGCTCCTTCCTTGAGTAGATCTAGCACAGAGCCTTCTTACAATCCATGCACTTAGCACTTACAGCACCTGCACTCAGCTATACAAGCCTCTTACAATCATGCACAGAGCATTTACATTCAATCACACAAATATAATTACTAGCACTAAGCCATCCTCTCTTCTTACATTGCCTAGCTACTTATTTATACTTTACGACATACACCTAAAATGGGTAAACCCATGGGCCGACATCCCTTTCCCATTACATTAACCCAAAACCCTAAAAAGGTCCCCCAAAAGTGGGCTGAGATCCTGTGATCTCTGCTTCTCCTGGCACTCCATCTTTGACAGTGTGTCGATGTCCAAAAATGGTCAAATATGACCAAGTGTTCCGCAAAACTTGGTCAAGGGCCAACATGCTCCCAACACTCACCTATGACTCATCCCAAGTCACTCTTGTCTGATCAGATCCGCTTCGAATGTATCAAGATTGGCCCGAGCTACTTCGACCTACTTCTGTGTGACATCCTCTTGCTCAGTGAACTCCTGGTTCACTGTGTCGTTTACTGGTCCTTCCATGCGTTGTTCTATAGTGATGACAACATGTTCAAGATCGGATGCCTGGCTCTCTACTTCAGTGAACAATTGGCATGATTTCTCTTGTAGTGGTTGAAGTCGTTGACAGACTTCCATCACTTTACTTTGTAGCATGTGTACCTGTTGTTGGGCAGTGTGTTGCTCTGGAAATCGCTTCATTCTCTCGACTGGGGTCAAGGCCTTCAGTTGCGCCTGTAGCAAATATGCATGCTTCTTTGCTTCTAATGTCTACAATTATGGGTTCTCTGTGAGGTTCTCATAAGTCTGGGCACTTCTAACACTAAACTACTTACATTCCAAAGCCAAGGTTTTTAATCTGTCAACTGCGTTGCTGGTAGTTGCCTCCCTCAGGTCTCTTACATCTTGGGGAGTCTCGAGCACGGTACAAAGTTACAGATCTGTGATGTGCTGCTGAATTTGTTGGATTACTTCTTCAAGTTGTGCCACCTACTGTGGGAGACATTCTTCAATCTTTACTTCAATGACCGTCACAGAGCGAAGTGCTCTGTGAACTCTTTCCTGTACTTCAAGTTGCTCTGCTAGCAACTAGTCCTTGCTCTATTGTAACTATTCTTTTTCCTCCTCCCTCTTCACTTCCAGAGAAATCTTTTCCTCTTTTTCCTTCCTCTATTGTACTATATGTGTGCTCTGTACTTGTGCCAAAGCCTAGGTGGCTTGCGCTATGTCTTCTTGAGCTCGTTGAAGGCGAGCTTTGACTTTCTCGACGATCTGGTGTAATTGGGTGGGATCATCAACTGTTCCTGTTGTTTCAATCATCAAGGGTGTCATAGAAACTACTCTGCTAGACTGGAGTGCTTGCTGCAATTCTTCAATTTCACCCTTGATCCAGCTAAATACCTCCTCCTGCTTCACTTCTGGCTTTTCGACGATCTCTAGTGAGGTATCATTCAGCACAAGGATCAAGAAGTCAAAGTTGTCCTGTGTAAGGGTAGTGTTGAACGTATTTCGGGTGTCCTTAGTTTTCTTTCGGGATGAGGGCTTTGGTGGGGTATTCTTCCTTTTCTTGTATGGATCCTCCTCCTCTCCAAGCGGAGTAACCTCGCCTTGGTTTTGCTCAACTTCTGTGCCACCTAGTTCTTCATCACCACCTCCCTTCACAGGTGAGATCGAAGTAGTCTTCGTGGATGTTCTAGGGATATCTTGAACTTCCACATCCTTCTTAGTCTTGCGCAGTCAAAGTGTATCTGGCATATCTTCAGGGCTATCCACGTCGGACATCTCTGCGGGGTCTGCTGCAACAAGGAGGTCCACCAACCATTCCTTGGTAATCTACTCCAAGTCTTCTTCTATCAACTTATAGTACGACTGGAGTTATTGTTTGTGCTCATCAGCGTGTGTTGTGATATAGGTGAAGTGGTGGTCTACGATGAATTTGATCAAAGGTTTAAACCTATGAAGTGTGTTTGGTGTGGTGGGGCTAGCATACTGTAAACCTTGCGATATCCAAGGTTAAAATCACTAAATTTCAATGTTGTGAGATTATCCTAGTCAGTACGAACTGTGCGCACCCCTTTTGGGAGGTACGCAATGACCACAGCATAGTCGAAGTCTCTGGTTATAGTGTCTCGATTCACTATGCCGCTTAGTGGTGGGATATACTTAGGCAAGATACTTGGGATCATCTTCAGAGTGGCGAAGTCGTTTCTGAGCTTAGATCGTCTTTCCAAAGGCAGTTGAAATGGTCTTGCTCGAGCAGTGGAGGGGGAAGTTGGAAATGCTCTCAAGAACGATTCTTGTACACCTATAGACATTCCTCTCTCTGACATGACTCTCTCAGTCATTAAGTCAATTAGAACTTCCTCAACAATTTTCTCAGCAGTGTTGAGCTCATCCAACATACAAGCTTGGGTTAGCTAGCTCAGGTACGAAAGGAATTCAGAGACTATAGTGAATAGTATGGGAACAAGGCAATGATCTCAAGGTGAGTTAATCTCAAGTTTCATGCTCAAATTCTCACTTAGAAAAAACTATTCTCGGTGCGTGGCACGATGGACTAAGTAGGGAAACTTAGTAACTGTTTGCTGGAAACGGTTATGATCCTTCATTAACTCTTATTCGACCCGTTATGGTGTGTTTCAATGGTTGGATGATGTCCCTTTATTTATTTTTTGCTCATTCGGAGTGGAATTCTAATGGATATATCAGCCCCAACGACTATATTTCTTCATCATGGTGAAGTACCCTATGTCGTTGTTCTGATATCTCGACAAAGTTCCAATTCTGCAATTTCTCTGTCTGTGAAGTATCCTCTAGGACCTCTTGCAAACTTATAGTATTATTCCTTTTCTTTCTTAAATTTCTAGCCTTCTTCCCAGTGAGCTTCATCTCAGTAATGATTTTACCATTATGATGCTTATCTTATGTGGTCTTAGTTACTTCGCGTTGTTGAAAGTCTTTCCTAGGGTTCCTGGATAATACTTCTTTTGTATCAAAAATAGGTAACTCAATATTTTGTGGATCCTTGAGTGTTCTCTTAGCCTTGACATTGGAGTTGCAATTATTAAATATCTGTGATCTTCTCTTCTGTTCTTCAATCAAGTGGGCGATCCTTCTGGTCATAAATTCTTTTAAATCTTGCTTCTTCTGTTCCAAAACTTCTTCTTCCTCTTTTCGTCTGTCTTGTTCTCTATCAATCCAAGGTTTTCCTATGAGCATGTTAAATGGGGCGTTGTCTTCAAAATATTTAATGATATCAGAGTCTTCCTCTGTCTAACTTCCATTGATAGTCATAGATATCTGAGCAAGCCTTCCACATAGGTTTACTAGCTTTCCTCTAAATAAACTTGTTCTTCCTAGGGAAGGGATCATAGCAGGATTTCCTATAGCTTCCCGAGTTCTTTTTGGCATAATTTTCACTTGTGTTTCTTCATCAAGACTACAGTCAATGTCGAAGTCCTCTATTCTTTCTTCGAATTTCTCATTTTCTTTGAATATCTCTAATAGCCTAACATGTCGGTGATAATTCAAGGTGTCTTTCAACTGTAGTAGTATCGTTTCTGATTCCTTCTGAGTTTCTACTATTTATGGATCTGCCTTAGGGTTTTCATTATTTAGATTCATCCTTTTAAGCTTAGCAATCATTCTAGGTAAATCCAACACTTCATGGTCCAAAGCTTTGCAACAGAGACAACTAGGTCTTCCACCAGGGAATTTCTTAGCAAGATGTCCTAGTCTTCTTCAACTGTAAAAAAGAGTTAATCCTCTCTTTCTCTTCAATGATCCCCAACTCTTCTTGTACTACATGCTAGGGTCATAATGGCTAGCCTGCAAAAATTTATTTCTAGGATCATGCATCCACTTGTTAGTCCAGACGTTCTTTCTATGCATAGGTATAACATATCTATCATTATACTTATCAAATCTATTCATATCAAACTTTCTTTCATCTATTAATGCCCTAGTTTTGAAGCTAGGACATAATTTATCAAGCATACCTAGATCCATGCTTTAGAAACAAAATATTTCACTTATCTTACTTCTACATAGCACAAAGCTTTCAGATCTAAAAACTTTTGACTATTCTTACCTTTATTAGAGCACAGAGCTTACAGATCTTACCTCTTTTCTGCAGATCTAACTTCTTTCTTTCAGAAATTTCCACTTTTACTTTTATTAGAGCACAGAGTGCTCAGATCCCCCTTCTTTTCTTCGGATCCGATCTTCCTTTCTTTAGATATAACCTTATTCCTGGCACAAAGCTTCACAGGTTGAGTAAAAAGTTGTGCACAAGGGCAACAAATCTACACACAGAGCTTTATTTTTCACAAAGTTTCTTCTTCCTCAGTTCCCAGTAATCACAGTTTCAGGTCCCGACAATGAAACCATTTGTTGGCACAAGGGTAGACCCAGGGTTCAATTCTCAAGAGTGCACCAACAAATCCCTAACTACTATCCCTTTCGACAACACCTGCGAAGCAGATGAAGTCTCACCTGAGGTAGAGGCAGGGGTGGTTGCAAGACTCAGGTGTCTGCAACCTTAGCTAGGGCATAGATCTATGATTATATCCTTTATAGATAACTTAGCACCATTCATTCATCACTATTTACCCTTATTTTACTTCTCAAATAAGACATAACGTCTCAGTACTTGCTCAGATATAAGATATTTCAGTGCTTAGCAGCAACAAAACATATTAGATCTTGTAGATCAACACTAAGCATCCTCATACACATCAGATATACTATTCATATACATCTAGTGAATCAAAAAGCATAAGCAAATCTATCTAATCATGGCATAGCACTTAGCAAGATATTGAAGCACAATGAAGCAACATCACAAAGCATGACACACAAGTTTACGTGGTTCACCCCCACCCTAGGGCTACATCCACAAAGTATTCTTCTTCTTTATTAGCTTTGGTCAACCTGATTACAACAGAGAGCTTAACTCGTACTCCGCATAGGATAGGAGATCTACGCACACCTCACCAAATCCTCCTTCCCTAAGTAGATCTAGCACAAAGCCTTCTTACAATCCATGCACTCAACACTTACAACACTTGCACTCAGCTCTGCAAGCCTCTTACAATCATGCATAGATAATTTACATTCGATCACGCAGATCTAATTACTAGCACTAAGCCATCAACTCTTCTTACATTGCCTAACTACTTATTTATACTTTACGACATAGTCCTAAACATGGGTAAACCCATGGGACGACATCCCTTTCCCATTACATTAACCCAAAAACCTAAAAAGGGCCCCCAAAAGTGGGCTGAGATCCTGTGACCTCTGCTTTTCCTGGCGCTCCATATTTCACAGTGTGTCGATGTCTAAAAATGGTCAAATATGACCAAGTGTTCTGCAAAACTTGGTCAAGGGCCAACACAAATCCATACCAATTAGACATTCATATGAACCCAATAGTAGGATGTTCAAATCTACCTTGGTACTTAGCCCATTCATGTCCACTGGACATGATTTAACCAACTTAACAACTTTTCTCTTGGCTCCTGTAGCCAGTTGTACCAGCCAAGATTTCTCATGCTTGATTCTTGGAAAATGCAATCTTTCCACTACCTTAAGATCTATATAGCTATTACTAGCTCATGAATCTATTAAAATAGTAAAGGCATGGTTATTGATCATACCTTCTACTTTAATCATGTGTGATTGAAAATCTGCTTACTTGTTCTCCACAGCTACAAAGATCCTTGGAATACTTCTTCCCATGTCCTCCATTATTTTTTCTTGTTGTACATTTTGGAAACCTCTCACTTTGTCGCTTTTGTGAGGAAAGTATCTATAATTATGGTATCCTTTACAACCCCAAAATTGAATGTGTTTTTTCCTTGGCCTTTCCCCACCTACCTCAGTATGCAGACCCCACCCTGTCATAGGGTCCGCATGACCTCTTGGTCTAGGATCATTCTAGTTGGGAGATGAAATTAGCTCACAGTCTCCCTTTGAGCCCTAAATATTAATGCAAGGTTCCTTTAACCTTCTTCCTGAGTATATTTTTTCCTTTTTCGGGAGTTCCCGAGTGCTTAGAAAGCATCCCTGGAGATTGAGGGCCAAAACCGTGGGCTAAAGCTTCAAACCTTGAAATTTTCAGGACTTCGAGACTTCTATACCCTCTTATATCTTATCACAAATTCCTTGAACTGTCGAACGCTAGGTGGCAATATCGACAGTCTTTAATGAGCGTTGAGATCAACGACCCACCTTATATATTTTCGGGCTTCGACGATTTTCTTATAATGTCCTTTTCTATAATTCTCATAGATCGCCGAAAAGTGCTTTACATCGAATCTCAGATCAATGGTCCATGATATTCGATCAAATGTATGGTCCAGATTGATTCCTTCAGGATTCGTCAATTTTCTTTGGTTTTCAAACAACACGACCCTTTATATATTTCGAAACCAAAACTCTGAACAAATTCTCCTTCCTCCATATGTCCTCTAGTTGATCAACGACTATGATTTCCTCTGGGACTTTAGCGATTTCCTTCCTATATACATGACGATGAAAGGCCGCCAAAGTGTCAAGTCCCCGGAATGTGGGATCATGTTCCATGCATAATATCCAATGGATGGTTGGGATTTACTCTGGGGCTTTGAGCCTCTATGAGTCTAAACAACACTACACTATTTTTCTTGGAGCACCGAACCTCTAGATATGCTGCCATGTACTCTCTTGCAATCGATGATCTAGATCTACTACGAAATTCAGGACTTCAGGGGTCCTGACTCCTCCACACGCCAAATTCTACGAATGAACAAATTCTGGAGGACTTTTTCGATTAACCTATGTGTAGCTCCTCTCGATCCGAAAACTTTCCACGCTTGTACAACCTTACAAATAGATCTTGACCGTAGATCTTGATCCTCGATAACTCCTCCTTTTTAAACTTTATCTATGATTCCTCTAAACGTGTGAAGCCTTAAATACTTAATGGGTTAAACCCCACGCTAATTCTCTAGATATAAGGGTGGAAAAATACCCTAGATCCTCTCGAACATATCTCCACTATTCAAACTTTAGACAAGAAAATATTCTCCTCCTTGAAGATTATGACCTCTATCCTTCCTGAGCTTGACTGCACGAGATAAATAAATTATTCAGTGCCCTCCTATGTTCTCTTTCGATACTTTAAAGCTATGGAATTAGAAATTTTCTAAGTCTCTCCTGTGGAACTTTTATACTCGCTATCTTACATGAGCTTTGTTCCTCTGAGGTATCATAGACCTCTGGCACACTCCTTGTGTCCCTGAAACTTCTGAGAAATTATGGACTTATATATTTTGAATAAAATCTCTCTTACGCACTCCTTGCATTGGTCCCTTCTAAAACTTCTTCAACACTTAAAGAAAGTGTTGGACCGATGCACTGCTTGCATGGGCCTTCTCAAATGTTTTCTCTCCTCTGATAAATTGTGCACTCTCTACACTTCGACTATGTCATTGTGCACTCCTTTCACTCCTTTCACTTCCACTGTAAGTTCACGTTATCTCTCCTGAGCTTCTGAGTCTATCTTGATTCGATCTACACACTCCTTGCTGTCACTGTGCACTCCTTGCACCAGGAATATCAGAAGTGAAAAAAAATGAAACTTACATAAACATCAAAGGTTCCACCCTTAACTATGAAAAACATATTCATTCATAAAAGATACATAAATAGATAAAAACACATAGAATATAAAGAAACATCACATGTACTCAAATAAATTAGATGAACACAACACCATACATATGGAATCAAATGTCTTTGCTCGTATTCATTCAGTAAAATATGTACATGGATTCATACAACTCTCTACAACTCTTCCTAAGCTTCAAAAACTCTCTCAGTATCAAGAACAATATTCAACAACCTCTACAATAGCATTTTGTTCTCCTACAATAACAATCTACAACCTCCTTTGGGAATATAGTACATATATTTATACAATGAGGGGATTCTCTATCATTCCCTCTAGACTACCTTAGTGCTATCGTATCATAGTAATTACATTCATCTAGTAAGGACTATTACATTGAATGGTAGTTACATTCATATATGAGTCGATATTGAGTATATGTACAACCTTATCTGCTAATTAAAATTTATTACAATCCTTGGTGGCCTTATGTGATGGCTCAAGCCTCAAAACATTTAACATATTTTAATTACAATATTTTCCAAAATAGAAAGATGTTCTCCTCCTTGGAATTCAAAAAAAATTCAAATATGTGCGCTGGTGCTGAGTTGTCCTCCACCTGGCTTCTTTAATGTTAAAGGCAATGCTCTTGCATCATACTCCTCTAGCCAAAAATTCATGGACTTGTGTCCATGAGATCCTGCATTGTCTTTCCATGCTTTTGAATGTCATATTCATTAACCCAACTAACATCCCCTGTTGGGTGACCCTTCCACTTCACCAAATACTCAAAATAAGCCTTTCTCCTAGTCTTCTTACCAATCCTCTGGTCTATGATCTTCTCCATTTGTGGCCTTTTTGTTGTTGGCATATTCTTCTCCCATTGGATCTCCTTTTGATCATTTGATCCTCCTGTATCATCCATCCTATAAGGGTACAGGTATGAAACATTGAATATGGGTGATATTTCCACATCCTCTGGCATCTCAATCTCATATGCATTTGCATCAAATTTTTTGAGAATCTTACATGGTCCTATTTTCTTCATATTCAATTTGTTATATGTTCCCCTTGGGAACCTCTCATTCCTCAGGTGTGATAAAACTTTATCTCCAACTTTGAAATGAACCTCTCTCCTTTTCTAATTAGCTTGTCTTTTATACTTCTGACTACTATCCTGGAGATGCCTCTTTATCTGATCATGAAGCTTTTGCATCTATGCAAAAAATTCTTATGCTCCTTCACTTCTGAACTCATCATGTTTCAAATCCTTTAACTTTGAAATTCCTCTTGGATGCATTCCATACACTATTTGAAATGGACTTTTTCCAGTGCTTCTATTTGGAGAATCATTATAAGCAAACTCTTCCTGGGGCAAAATCCGATCCCACTGGTTATGATGTTCAGTGACCAAACTTCTCAGAAAATCCGCTAAGATTCAATTTACCACCTCATTATGTCCATCTATCTGAGGGTGATATGATGAACTGAAGGAAAAAAAATTCCCCATCCTTTTCCATAGGGTTCTCCAAAAGTTTCATACAAACTTGGTATCTCTGTCTAAAATTATACCCTTTGGAAAGACATGCAACCTCACAACTTCCTTGAAAAATAAATTGGCTATGTGAGTAGCATCACTAGTTTTCTAGCATGGTATGAAGTGCACCATATTTGAAAATATATCATTCACAACAAATATGGAATGACTCCCCCTCCGGGTTCTTGGAAATCCCAACACAAAATCCATGCTAATGGCATCCCATGGCCTATCTGGAATAACCAATGGTTGATACAGACCAGTGTTCTACATCTTCCCTTTTGCAAACTAGAAAAATCTACATCTCTCCAAAAAATTCTTAACATCAAATATCATACATGGCCAATGGTATGAAGAAATCAATTGTGCATAAGTCTTATCATGGCCGAAATTTCCAGCCAATCCTCCACTGTGTTTTTATTTCAATGGGTTGTCTCTCATTGGGAATTTTGGAATAAAGAGTTGGATTCCTTTGAACAACAATCCTTCTTGAACTAGATACTCTATCCATTGGCTTTTGTCCTTTAGAAAAGGGTTCTCACATGCTTCATAATCCTCTTTAAAATCTAGATCTTCATGATACATTTCCTTAAGGTGTTTAAACCCTAAGGTCTCTGCTTGAAATTCCAGCATAATCAAACATCTCCTGCTCAAAGAATCAACAATTTTCTTAGCACTACCACTAATGTGATTAATAACAAAAGTAAAATTTTGCATGAATTCCACCCATTCTGCATGTCTTTGGTTCAATTTATCCTGTCTGGTTATGAATTGTAAATCCTCATTATCATTGTACAAGACAAACTCCTTTTGGATGAGATAGTGCCTCCACCTTTTTAGATCTTGTATTACAACATAAATCTCTTTATCATATGTAGAATACTTTTTGTTAGTGTCATTCAGCTTCTCGTTGAAATAAGCAACACGATTATTGTCTTGGCTCAAGACTACACCAATAGCTACTCCACTTGCATCACACCTCACTTGAAATATCTTCTTGAAATCTGGCAGAACCAAAATAGGTTGTTCTGTTATCTTCTCCTTTAATACTCTAAATCGTTTTTCATATTTTGTTTTCCAATTAAAATATTTGTTCTTTTTCTTTATGGTATCCATTATAGGTACACAAATTCTATTGAAATTCTTGATGAATTTCCTGTAAAAACTTGCTACTCCATGGAAGCATATCACCTCAAATATGCTTCTTGGAGAAGGATATTCTTTGATTTCCCTGAACTTCTCTAGATCCATCTTCAATTCATTTGAAGAGATCACAAAACCCAAGTATATGAGTTTTGTCTTCATGAAAAAACATTTCTTCATATTTATCAACAAATTCTCCTATTGTAACCTCCTCATCACTAATTAGAAATTCCTTAAGTTCTCTTCTTCAGTTTTACTGAAGGCTAGGATATCATCCAAATACACAATTACAAAATTACCTATGAAGTCTTTGAGTACTTCATTCATCAATATCATGAATGTGCTTGGGGAATTTGTCAATACAAATGGCATGACAAGCCATTCATACAATCCTTCATTTGTCTTGAATGATGTCTTCCATTCATCTCCTTCTCTCATTTTGATCTGGTGATAACCAATTTTTAGATCTATCTTAGAAAAATAATTTTCTTCACTTAAGCAATCCATCAAATCATCCATTCTAGGAAAAGGGAATCTATCCTAATGGTGATCTTGTTGATGGCTCTATAATCTGTACACATTCTCCATCCTCCATATTTATTTGGACTCAACACAGTCGGTACTATGCATGGACTCAAAATTTCTTTGACCAAACCCTTATCCAACAAATCTTGGACTTGATTCTTGACCTCTTCATTTTCTTGAGGTGTCAACCTATATGCTGCTTTGTTTGGAAAAATTTCTCCTGGAATAAGGTCAATGTGATAACTAATGCTCCTAATGGGTGGTAATGAGCAAGGTAACTCATCTGCCACTATGTCAACAAAATTATCCAACAACTCTTGAATTTTTATAGGAAGATCATCCATAGAAGTGCTTGTGAGGATGACTCTCGGCTTTTTCACCACAACAAACTCCATCTCTTGTTCCTTATTGAATTCATTCAAGAGTTACTTCCCACTCATGAGATGTATGCTTGGGATAGCTTCTTCCTTCACTTTATTATCCTCCAGTGACAACAACATGTGTGTACGACCATTCTTCTCAAGGGTGTAAGCATTTTTTCTTCCATCATGTATGACGTTTTTGTCAAATTGACATGGTCTTCCCAACAGAACATGGAAAATGTCCATGGGGATTACATCACACGAAATCTCATCTTTATAACCTCATATCTTAAATTCAACATTTCACAATCAAATTACCATGACTTGGTGCCCTTCTGCAGCCACAATACCTTGTATGGGTTCAGATGTGTAGTTGTCTCCAGCTCCATATTTTCCACCATTTTTGTCGATACCAAATTATCACTGCTCCCACTGTCTATGATCACCTTGGATACCCTATCCTTGGTCTTGGAAGAAGTCTTGAACAAAATATTTCTCTGAACTAGATTTTCCACCTCCTTCTCTAGATTTAAGAGAATTTTCCTCATCATGAGGGATTTCCCATCTTCTATTGTTTCTTCCTCCACATTCTTCCTTTGAGATTTGAAAATGTGAGATTCTCCACTTCCTTCTTTCTTCTTCCTCTCAGGACATTCCCAAGACATATGCCTTGTCTTTCCATAGGCATAGTATCTCACTTCTCCTCCTCTACCTCTTCCTCTTCCTCGAGAAAAAGAGTTTCTTCCACCATGTTGTCCACCTCTGGAACTTCCTCCTATTTCTATATGAGTTTGAGACTTTCCTTCTTCAGGTTTGGTTTTATGGAACTTCTCTCGAATAGTTCCCTTGCCTCTTCTTGGACTTTTTCCTCTATTTTGTTGGATTTCTTTCCTGGCCAACTTCTCCTCTAGTTTCAATGCTAACTGATAAGAATCTTACACCATTCTCATGGTCATAATGCTTATTTCCTCTTGGATTCCATATCTCGGGACATTAATATACCTGGGAACCTTTTCCTCATCACTCTCTCTGTGTCCTTCTCCGATGTTCAATCTGTAAAAATCCCCAATGTATTCTTTCACTGATAAGCCATTATGTCTCAGGTTTTTTAATCTTCTGAACATATTTATCTGATCGTCCTTGGGTATAAACTTATATAATTTAGATACCATCCTATCCCAATTTTTTATCTTTTTCTTATCTTTTCTCCTTCTGTCATCCTACAGTTAATCCCACTATAATGGTGCATGTCCTTTCAGCCTCGTGACAACATTCTTCACCTTATTTTCATATTCAATATATTCATAATATAAGTACTTGTCTAAGGTTCTTATCCAATCCAATAGCTCTTCAACATCCAAGTTGCCTTCACACATTGGGATTTCCATTTTTTCTCTTGCTCCCATTCTTGCAACAACTTTCAACAAGAGTTCCTCTGCAGCATCTTCTCCTACAACTCCTTCTACTTCCATCCCTTCACTCTCATCTTTGCTGATGTCACCACCGTCGGTTCTCTTCTCTACGTTGTCTCCATGGAATATAATCTTGCACAGAGTTGCCTCATTTCTTCTTCCATGGCTAGATTTTCTACAGGTTTGTCCCTGCATCTTCTTGGTGTCATGGTTCAAAATTTTCTTCACACATAGTTTAATTATGGCTTTGATACCACTTGATGAAGACCCCACCCTCTCACAAGGTCTGCACCACCCCCCGGTCTAGGATAGTTCTTGTCGGGAGCTGAAATCAACTCATAGGATCCCTCTGAGCCCTAAATCTTAATGCACAAGTCCTTTAACCTTCTTCTCGAGTATAATTTTTCCTTTTTGGGAGTCCCTGAGTGCTTACAAATCCTCCCCGGAGACCAAGGGCCAAAACCATGGGATAAATCTTCAAAACTTAAACATTTCGAGACTTATATACCCTCTTATCTCTTATCACAAATTCCCCGAACTACCGAACACTAGGTGATGAGATCGACGGTCTTCAATGAGCATTGAGATCAATGGAATAGATTATATATTTTTGGGCTTCGACGATTTTCTTACATCATCCTTTCATACAATTCTCCTAGATCTTCAAAGATCTCTTTACGCCGAATCTCATATCGACAGTCCACGATCTTTGATCAAATGGACAGTCTAGATTAATTCCTTTGGGCTTCAATGATTTTCTTTGGTCGTCAAACAACACGACCCTTTATATCTCCCGACGTCGAAATCTTGAACAGATTCTCATACCTCCATGTGTCCTCTGGTTGATCAATCACTAGGATGTCCTTCTAGACTTCATCTATTTCCTTCCTATCTACATGACGACGCAAAGTCGTCGAAGTGTCAAGTCCCCAGACTACAGGATCGTGTTCCATGCGTCCTCTCCAATGGATGGTTGGGATTTTCTCTGGGCCTTCGGACCTCCTCGAGTCTAAACAACACTTCTTTATTTTCTCCGAAGCGTCAGACCTCCAGATCTATTGCCAAGTTCCCTCTTGTGATCAACGGTCTATATCTACTTCCGACTTCAAGACTCCGAAGAGATAGACCTCCTTTGCTCACTATTCTCCTGGAGTACTTACCCTCCAGATTTCCTAATCTAACGAAGTGTTTCCTTTATGATGGATGACCCAGATGAAATCCAGATCTTTGAGACTTCAGGAGTTATCCACTCCTACTTCTGTCGAATGCTAATCTGTTGGAGTACATGGTCTTCTCACACTTGTCCCCTATTTTTTAACGACCATGATTCACTCTGGCCTTCAAGAATTTGGAGGTCTTGACTCCTCCACACAATAAATTCTTTGAATGAACGAAGTATGATGGATTTCACCAATTAACCTGGATGTAGCTCCTCCCGATCTGACAGTTGTCCATGCTCCTACAACCATTTGAATAGATCTTGACCGTAGATCTTGATCCTCAATAACACCTCCTTTCTAAAATTGATCTATGATTCCTCTGAACACACGAAGTCTTAAAGACTTATAGGTTTAAACCCTACGTTACTTTTCCATATATAAGGGTGGAAAAAGACCCTGGATCCTCCTGAACATATCTCCACTATTCAAACTTTAAATAAGAAAATATTCTCCTCCTTGAATATTCTGACCATTGTCCTTCTTGATCTTGACTACACAAGACAAATAGAGTCTTTGGTGTTGTAGCATCCCCATCATCCAACTGATCTATGCCACATAAAAATTTCAAACTGTATACAAAATTAAAACATATACACATAGAAACTCTTGCAGAACTTTATATATAAAACTAAAAACAAACAAATAAATTATGCAAATGCACAGATTCATAGGGAATAATAACAAAAATACACATGCAACACACACAAGAATAACCCATAAAAATAACCGCATACATAATAATGAAACATGTAATTTAACACAAAATGGACACTTATCATGGTAAAAATATCACCAACTGTGTGCATACCTTCCACGAACCTTCCATCCTTTGACCACATTACTCATCACTCTCAGCAGTGGGTCACCCCCAAGATAGGAATAAACTCCACTGGGGTAAAGGGATTCCTAACCAGGATGATGTATCTTAGATAACAGGAAAAACTCTATCATAGGTGCCAACTCAAACTAACATCCTATAGTCCTATTGATGGGTCTTAAATCCCTTAATTCAACAGTAGGAACCAAACCCGCCACCGAGGCCCAATTAGACTCTACAACATTTAAAGATGGAATGCTTCTCCAAATCTTCCAATTTGGCCAAATTATCGATGGGCTTTGTGTTTTCTTTTGAAGTATCTTCCTTCAGTTAGGACTATTCTCTTATGTATTTTCTCTTGGGTGGGACTGGTGTGAGAGATGCAAGCCAGTATAAACAAAATTGAGAACAAACAGTATTAAATTTTAACTACTGGAGAAGAGGCTAAGCTTGGGATAATCCGCTGCTCAAAAATGCAGACAATGATTCTATACCACAGGCCTAGTACTAATACATTAACCATGTGAGCATCCAATTACTATCTGAGAAATTAATTATGAGAAATAAAGGACATATGTAATAAGATAATGGCAAGAAAAATAATTCATCTACCATAATCATTCATCACATAATAACACAACGATCTATCTTCATCATTAGAGAAAAGAACATCAAAACATTGCACCAGATAACTTGACAACATAATTAATTTCTCTTACTCATTACTGCATCATTCATGAAACAGGATAGGAAGTAGTTCTTCTCCAAGTCCAATCACATGCATTTGATGAAAAATAACTTGTCTCTAGTCTAGAAGGACTTCTCAATTCATATCAACTTCAAAATAATTCTTAACCACCAAAAACAAAGAGTTCTTGCAAAACCCATCAACCCTAGTTAATTGGTCGATGTCTTTATTTATAAGGAAAAGTTTAACCAAAATTAATGACTAAGTGTAGTTTAAGCAAAACAAAAATCACCACGTGGATTGATCTTTCAACAGTTTCTTTAACAGTCAACCCGAGATATCTCTTAAAAAGGGTGACTTCTCTTATATTCATACCAAATGATAAATAGTTCTTCACAATTTTGGGCCCATGGAAATTTGTGTTGTTCCATCGGAGCCGCTTATATTCCCCTAATGTCCATCACATGCGCCTGGTACTTTACTAGACTAGAGTTCAATTGTTGTAGCATGGCTCAGGCTCTGATTGGATGTTCTGAAAATCATTTTACTTGCCCTAGTCTCAATTTGACCCTCTTTGCGAGATCTTCATTCCATAGTGAATCTTGCTTGGCGTGTGACTCAACTACGTCTCTTAGGTCAATGAAGTTGTCAGGGGTGTTGAACTCTAGAAGTTCGATATCTTTCATTACTTTATTAATTTTATCCCAGTGCCTCTTTCATCTAATCCACTGCTCTTGTATTTCTTGGTGTAGGTCCTGAGACATCTTAGCCCAGTACTCGGTCGATCGCTTCATGTGATTAAGACTACTTTTTCCTACCATCCGAATGTCATTTTCTTCTTTGTCTCAGCCTTGCTGGACTGCCTCAATGTACTCAAGTCTTTCTACCCCTTGTTGCACCCTTTCATACCATCACTCCATATCCTTTCATGTAATGAACACCATGAGAGTGTCCTATTGGAACTCAACTATTTTCCCAGTTAAAAGATGTCTTTCTTTCTTGAAATCGATGTAAACCTCTTCGAACTCACCCTTTAGGTACACAACGGTCAGCATGGTGCATTTATAGTATTCATCTAGATGACGTGAGTGTTCGAGCTCCTTTAGGGCAGTGGCTAGTTCCTTTTCATCTCTCTTGGCTCTATCTAGGGTGGCATCTAAGATTTCATTTCCTACACCGTTAAGTTCGGACGTCCAGGCGTCTACTATGTTGATCAAGTTCTCCTCTGTAGTAACCAAGATGGAGTGATCCAACATGATCCTTCTTTTATTTACAGTCCTTTGAACAATGGCCTTTCTCTTTTGATCATAGGATATCACATAGATATCTGCTACCTCATCTATTGGCTCTGGTATCTGCTAATCACCCCATGTGAGCGTGTTTCCCAGGCTTCCAGTGGTGTATACTTGTTCAAGATTTGGCTCTTGAACTTCCTTGCTATGTATCGTAGGCCCGACCTCTACTTGTCACTCATCGGGGATTTGAGTATTGAGTAGAATAGAGACGTTGGGTACAGATTCATTACTTACTTGCTCATTGGCTGTAGAACTGTTGATTTCCTTTTGTGGGGATTCCTTCTTTGGCTTATCCAGTTCGGGCTTGTCCATCAGATCTGCTCCGGTTCCTGATGTATTGGGTTCTTCTGTTACGAGGCCACTTTCAGATCTTGTTTCCTTTTGCGGGACCTCTATTGTTTGCACTTAGGGCTTGGGGGAAGAAGTCTTCTCCAGTCCTTCTTCCTCTTGGACACATACAGGATTGTCATGAGATGATTCTGGGCTCTCATCATCACTATATATAGTTATAATATTTCTCAAAGGATTAGGCGTGCATGTTTCTACTGACACCCTGCCTGTCTATGTTTTAGTCATCCCACCCACTAAGGAATTGACCGATGATGTTTTGGGCTCATGGTTTTCTGACCCGTTGGTGTTACCAAGGTTTGTAGAATTTGGACCGCTTGGCTTCGTAGAGTTTCCTTCAGTTGGAAGCCTAGGTGTTACGAGGAGCTTCAGATTGTCCTACATCTACTTCATTAGAAGATGGGCCTACTGCCACATAGGTCCAACTGTCTCCTGTGAAACTTGAACTTCAGGGGAATCGTTGGTTTGTACTGGGGAATCCTGATAAACTTTTGCCACTTCGATGTCTTCTTGAGGATCACCCATTTCTTCGCCCAGTTTAGATGTTACCATTCCTTTTTGGGTCCTAAGAATTTCTTGATCTTTTTGCTCCAAGGACATCTCTTGCTCTTCCCAGCTCATGGACTTGAACCTAGTTGTTTTAGGATTATCCATCCTTGCAGCGACCTCATTCCAGTCTTGAGCGTTTTCGATGAAAATTTCATCTTCAAACCAGTCATGGGCATAAGTCCAACATGATGATACCGACGATGCATGTTTTAGGACTAGACTCTTGGGATCTTGTTTGCGAAAACGACCAGATTGGAATCAGAATTCCAATTGAATTAGCCCTTCTTGCTTAGCCCACGCGGTGTCTTTGACCATGTATAAGCCAATATGAAACCCATAAGGTATGAAGGTCTGCTTCTTGTCCTTCACTAAAGTTGTGTTATAGCCTTGTAGAATGGTATGATAACAAATTTTCCCTAACACTAGTCGATTGAGGACATATATGGGTAACATATGGGATGCCCCTGTGGCACTGAAAACCCTGATGTAGGTCTCGCGCTCGTTTACATACCAGTGGCCTACTTTCGATACAACCCTTTTTTCTTCATCTGACATCCTTGGGCATTGTTTCTTGAATGACAAAGAATAAACGCATGCAATAAAATGGTCACAGATAAGGGAAAAGTATTTATTGTACCTATTTTCCCACAAGATGCCGAAGCATACATGGACTAGGATCTCAGAGGAGTTCCAACTTAAGTTCATTCCAACATAAATGTTCTTGGTGCAGATGACGTCCAATAGGTATGAGGCCATATAGAAGGAAAGGGCCTCTCCCTCTTTCGACGTCAAGTCTTGTTGTATGCAAGTGCTCAGTTGTTTAGAAATTATAGAACCCCAATTGAAACTTGTTCCTGAAATGGAAACTGTATACTCTAGAGGCATCCAAGCCTTTGAAAACCAGGAGTAATCTTTCTCCCCATGCAATCTACAAAGGAGAGCCATCAGGTATATATATGGCTTCCTGAGGTTGGTCGTAGGATACCAAACAGAAGTACGGTTTGTGAACTTTTTGTCTTCCCTCCACCATGATACCATGATTTTGCTGGTGTCGTGTGCTGCATAGAAACTTACAAAAAAATCAGTGATGAGCCTCTCTTCCAGATCTCTGAGATTGTAGTAACTTTGAACCTCTAATGGAAATAAAACCCCAACACACTCGTCGTTATCATCATTAATCAAACATTTTTGTGCATCAATGTGGTTAATGAGCCACTTTAGGAGCTCAATGCAAGTAAATACTAGAGTCCGACTTGCCACCATGTGAAGATATTCCCTACAGACATTCGGGAGGACTTCATCGTCGAGTCTTCTTGTATCAGGATCGTTGTGCGGGGTATACTCGAGGGGTTCTTCCTTCTTGATTTTATTAAACAATTATTCCCATCGAGGGAATGTTGTTTTGGCCCCAATGTTCGCCTTTGTGTCTCCGAAGGCTAGGGGTTGGACGAAAGCCTTCTTGGTGGTTGTCTTAATGACAGGCACCGGATTTGGAGAGAATTCCAATTTCCTTGCAACTGCTGGGGTGGATCCCTCTCCTGCTTCTAGTTCTTACATCTTTGGAACTCTTGGATATTTCCTAGTGGTGGGCTTCTTCGGAGGCATTGTTCCTACAATTTAAAAATGGTCTTTTAAACCTGCGTAAATAGTAGCATTGGGCGGAAACACATGAAATGAAGCGTAAAAATATCCTAAGTTGATACATACTTGTAATGATTGCTAATATGGTTTTTTAATACTCACTGAACCTTGGAAGCATTCTCTGGTTTGTTAGCCTTGCTCCTTTATGTGTCCTAAACTCCTTGCTGTGCAGAACAGGTTCATACAGAATGACTCAAAGAATATAAAAGGAAAGATCCTATAGGTCGTATCAATCAGTTAACGTGAGTAATGAACTCAATTCAAAACAAACTACCGTCAGATCTCTACAAATAAATCCTAACTTGGTTGGCAGCGGAGGGAATGCATTGTTTCAATAGGCTTAAATGGTCCCTTTTGATTCGTGTATGAATTAGCAACTAATGCACGATCTACAAATTAATTAAAAATTTAAATGTGTCATACCTAACATATCTTAGGGATAAAGCATCTCATCACGTCATGTCTCCCCGGTGTACGGATCGGGGATCGGTGATATCCTTGTGTCATTTTCCATTGGGGCCATCCTGAGACAACCTCCAGCGCCCAAAGGAATTGGGCATCGATGATCAGGGATAGTTCGAACATGAAGTTTCTTAGTGGGTTGTTATCTTCGTAAAACATCCGACACTGAAAACGTTTCGGGAGTCAGGGATCAGCGTTGCCATTCCTTTGTCTACGCGACATTTACTTTTTTATTTTTTTTTATATACTGATGCCATACTGATCAGTCTTCAGTGATACTCTTGTTGAAGATCATTTGCAAAAAGGGGCTCTAGTTTCCGTCGACGCTGGTCCTCATCAGTGCTCGACTGTTTTAGTTTGTTTACGAAAATTTATTATCATTCTTAAGTTTTCCCGATGTTGAATCCCTTAAGCATGTCAGGGGACGCTTTGATTGTTGATTCTTTGATTTAAAGCTAGTCCCTTTTAAACTTAAGATAATTATTTATATGTTTAAGTGGAGTTTAAACAATTCAAACATGAAAACATAAATGATAATCACAGGCAGCAGTTTCTTAATGAAGTGGAAACAGACAGTGCAAAGGATTAAGTGGTACCCAAAAAGCAAAAATGGACATAGACTTTTTAGGGTGTGTTGAGTGCTCAACAAGTTGCTAATTCCTAACATGCATGTCCCACCCTAGGAAGTGTGCCCCTTCTCTACTCAATAGTCCTTTGGCTGCTCCACTTCCTTTCTAGGGCTTCAACAACAGGCCGAACAGGAAGTCTCAGATCCCTACAACTGCAGTTTGGCACCTTTGGGAAATCAATTCCCAACAATTCTCTCACCTAGAGAGAATTTCTCACGGGCCTGACAACTCACCTTTTCAATATCCCACGGGCTTGAAAACCCGCTTCTTTAGTCCAACTCCTGAACTAACCAAGTCCAAGTACATGTATAGGTATGGTATTGGTTAAGGTACGGTATAGGTACAATGATAATAACAGAAAGGTACAGAGGACAGTTGAATGAGTCAGTGAATGATCATGGAATGAATGGGAAAATGAACTAAGTCCAAAATATATGTATGCATGATCCCAACTTTATATTTGTCATGTTGAGAGCTACATTGGCCCACTTGTCCCCATCCTTAGAACTTAGGATAAAATAATTATCCATACTTTATACTTTAAGGAATATTAATATAATATTCTTTTTTGTCTTAAGTTTCCTAGCTTATCCCCTTATCCTCAAAGTTTAGCCCCCCCTTTCCCTAACTAGTGGATTTTAGTCCCCCGTACTCTTTTATCATGGTCAATCTACACACAGTGATGTATAATATTAATGATAAAACATATACAAAAATAGGCTCATTGGCCTTTAGCATCTAGGCTCTCCATCCTAATTCAACACATAATCCTCCTATCTTATAATAAATCGCTCACCAGCCTATACCACACAACATATACACAAAGGCTCCCTGGCCTCAAAATCACCCGCATTTAATTTTGTTGCACACAGTATCTTGGAATGTGCACAGTTCATCATTTTAGTGTGCACTACATGTGCACACTATTAACACCATGATTTTCATATATAAGGTTATAGGTTTTTCAGTAGTTTGCGAATTCATTCCTCTTAGCACCAATATTTTTTTTAGCACCTAGCATCATCCAACACCTCCAAGGGTTGGTTTCAAAAGGAAGCTTTATCATTTATTATTTCCATTTCCATTTGCAATTGTGTGTTGCAAAATTCACCGTGTTCTGCAAAATTCATTGCGCATTGCAAAACTCACTGTACGCTGCAAAATTGACTACGTGCTGGAAAACTCACTGCGTGCTGCAAAATTCACTGCAAGGTGCAAAATTCACCGTGTGCTGCAAAACTCACTGCGTGATGAAAAATTCATTGTGCGCTACAAAATCACCTGGTACATGGAAAAATCTTATTTTCATCATAAATTTTAACTGTCAATCTAGGTTCTTCTGAAATTTTTTATGAAGATGAATCATAATATCATCGACTTGTTGACCAAAAATCATCCTAACCCAGTATGTCGTTTTGGAGAAAAGTTGAAATCATCACCTACAAGAAAGTTTGCACTGAATCCTGAAATTGCATTGCAAACTCTAACATTATGATAAATCCAAGTTGTAGGAGGACTGCCACCTATCCGAGGAAGTTCGAATGGGTTCTCATAGAGTATTTATATACCAAGGGACACTTGTACCTAAGATTCAACTCCACTAAATCTCCATGCAATGAGCTCGCTGCAGTTGCATTTTTTTCTCAAAGACAGTTTCCAGGAATCAAGGAACAAGTTGGATTTTCTACTTGTCACATGTATCTAAGGCATAGAATCCAATGCATGGAGCAGGATTTGACATCCTATAGATATTAATAATGTAATTTTCTATTTAATGAGGGGGGGGACTATTGTACTAGGGAGAAGACTTGTTTATTTCTTTAAAGTTAATGTAGAAGTTTCCTCTTTCTAGAATTTGAGATTCATCATGATGTTTATGTTCATTATGTGTTTCTTGTATATCATTTCCATGATTATGTTTTTCTACTAGCATTGTCTGAGAATAAGTCGTAGGAATTCATCCATGTTTGATGCTCCTTTCCCACTGATAATTATTGTCATGTGTAAATGGTTACTTTTACAAAATTCATCTTCATTTGATGCTCTGTTTAGTAATTAATCTTTGTGTCCTTTCTTCTAAAGTTGCACTGGAGATTCATCCATTGATTGATGTTTGTAGTGTAGTGGGATTTATTCTCCTTTCCATCTCTCACTCCATATCATTTATTTGTTGAGCATAACACCTATTTTGGCTCAAATATGCAAGAAGAAACCAACCATATGTTGACTGTAAAAACATTTAAATTCCGGCCTTGACTCCATTGCCGAATGGTACCTTTTCCTTGTTTGTCCTACCAACCCTTTAAAAAAAATAAACATGTCCTATTGCATAATCTGACCGTTGTTCTGTTATTGGTGAAACCCTTGAGTTATTACCAGTCATTGGACATCTGAGAGAGCCCTCTCTAGTTGTATAGGTCAGAATACAATCTAAAGTTGGTTGAAATAGTTACCTTGGGGTTTTCTTTGATACAACCCAAAGAAATTTTTGAGTGTTAAAATTTTGTTGTTGTTGACGAGGAGTGAAAGGTGCATTTTCCTAAGAGAAATGACAAAGATCAGATTTTACTTCTGATGGTGAACAGAGGTCAAACACAAGGTGGTTGTACCATTCACCTGGTGACTCCAATCAAGCTTCAATTTTGTATTTAGAGACTCCACTAGAGGACGAGATCCATTGACAAAGGTATGAAAGGACATCATGGGAAAAAAAGTACCTAAAGTTGAGTTTTCTCCAAGAAATAATATTTTATGTTATTAATTACCTTTTGTCCTTTCCTAAACATGCTAAATAAATTTTTCTTTACCTCTTGCATTCAAATGATGATCATGAGAATCCTTCACTTTTATATCCTTTTCTTGAAGTTGTATATATATCCCCTCATTCTATCACTGATTTTGATCAAAATATTCCATCTGAGCCATGTGATGACCATAGCCAAGTTGATGAGCCTCATGAAATCAAGGCTAATATCTCACGTCATGTACTTGATCCAACACCTTCCCAGATTCAGCAGAGATACAGACCTTTAAAATTACCTCACATCCTTCATAATTTTCGTCCAAATAACTATAAGTACCTACCTGTGTTCAATGGAAAAACCGATAACCTCACAGCTGAGAACCATGTCTAGGATTTTAAGAATTTCACTAATATTTTTGAGGTTCATCATGATGATGTGTGTATGAATTTTTTTTATCAATATTTGCGAGGAGATGCTAAGGAGTGGTTTATACACTTTCATACTGAATCCATCAGTTCATGGGAAGAATTGAAGGATGCTTTTCTGAAATTCTAGGGTGAGAGGAAATCATGGAATCAATATATTTATGAGTTTCATGCCATGGAAAGACATGAGGATGAAACTATCTCCATGTTTAATAGAAGATTTTACAGTTTGTATCACAGGATACCTAAAGAAGTCCAACCTCCTGAAGTTGTTGACATGCTCCATTATGTAACAACCTTTCAATCATATTTAGCTCTTCTTCTGATGGAGAGGAATTCTATGTCTTTGCAGCAGATGTTCAATAATGCTTAGGAAGTTGTAGACAATATTCAATCATGTAAGAAGCTACAAAATCAGTTTTTGGATGAGGATTTGAAATTTGAGGAACCATAGACTGTGCATAATATGAAGGAGGTTGATCATGTCATAAGTTTTCTTGAAGGATGTCATGAGGATGTGTTTGCAAAGAATGATGAGCAGCTTGAAGAGCAAGATGTTGTCCTGAATTTTTTTTATATTGATTTGAATTTGGATCCATGTTATCATGAGAAAGAGATTGATTGTTTTATGTATGCATTTGAAGACAACCATGAATGTGAATTTGTAGATCCACCTGCAGAAGAACAAATCATTTCCTCAATTATCCTGTTTGATGACATTACAGATATTTTTGGCGAACCCAGTTATGATGAGTACAATGATGACTATGAGGTTGGATTTTCAAAACAACGGTCCATATTGTTTTCCAAATATGACAACGATTATTTTCATCAATCCAAAGAAATTGACAAATTTGCATATGACAACAATGAAGAAAATGAAGAAAGTTTTGAATCGGGTGAAAGAACTGTGTTGTTGTGTTTTGCTTCTTTCAAATTGTTGAAGCAAAATATTTATAATGTTTGAAATCAGAAATCCTCCATTCATGATGTTGAATATCAAGAAAGTAGTGGACTTGCCAATGAAAATTATCTTCTATTATGGTTTTCTTCCTTTGAATTGTTGAAATTAAATCATGAGATAACAAAGGAAGAAGGGAAGTTTGATTGCATTCATAGAGACACTGTTCTACATGAGCAAATTGTTATCAGTGAAGACGACCAACAACCTCTTCATACATTTAATGACCATGTTGATGATTATACGGAAGGTTATTTCAGTTCTGATTTGCAGCCTGTGATCAACTACTAGCTTGGAAATAAAGATGATGGTCAATCAACGTCAGTTTTAGATATTGATTTTCTTGCCACCAGGGGTTTCATTTCATCCAGCACTATCTTCTGATTCAGAAGTTTTTTATTTCCAGCAGTCTCAGCAAAATCTTTAGCTTCTTTGTGGCAATCAACATGCTGAATTAGATGAAAACAAGGATGCAGTGGAAGGGGTGAAACATGATTTTTTTTTTATGCACGTTTTTGAGTATCCATTTGCAATTTTGTTGGAGGATGTAAAAAATCCCAATGTTTGTAATTTTTTGACATTTGAATTTGTAGATAAATTTTAAAATGAATTATCAGTATACATTTTTTGGAGAAAGCATGTGAAAAGAAAGAAAACAATGGATAAAGTCCTTTCATGGTTGCATTAAAATTTTGATTTCACTTGACTGGTAGTTTTTTCAATAGTTAGGGTTGTTACACATCAATATTGCTCACTTTGATAAGTGTTGCAAGTGTCGCATGTCCCTCACAACTGTCGCAGGTGTCGCATGTTATTCACAAGTGTCGCAAATGTCAAACAAAGCATATTGCCACGATGACAACACTAAGGAGACACATAGAATATCACAAACACTTGATTTGGAGGAAGGAGAATGGCTAACTGAAGTCAAGAATCTCTTGCCACCTGAAAGGAGCTCTTAAACTAGGGTTTTAAGGGAGAGCGCTCCCCTACATTAGCCTTAGGAGAGTTGGTGCTCCCCTACAAGGTGCTAGAGAGAATTATAGCACCAAATCACCCCTTTGAAGGAGCACTACACCTCTTTGAAGCGTTGGCGCTCCACTTGAGCCTACTAGGGAGCGCTATAGCACCCTGATGCCCCTTTTGAGGGAGCGTTGTCTAATCTGGGCAGCGGTTGATCTGTTGAGGAGAATAAGGGGAGGATCTTTCAAGATTGGAAGGTAGTTGCATTCGAATTCCTGATTCAATCAGAAGATCCCTAATCTAAGGAGGGAATTCCTCAACCTACCCTAAAGATACCTCAAAAGGTTAAGCCTCTCTAAACCTATATAAACAGGCTCTATGATGATGAAAAGGGGGAAGAATTTAAAGCATGAAACCTATGATCTCATAGGAAACACATAGTGAACTGAAGGAGAGTAATCAGTGAAGTTGCTATCATCCAGGTTGTGGATCTTTTGAGCAAGGGTTAGACAAAGGGGACTTGACGAATCTGTCGTATTCACATCTATGATTGTAAGTTACTGCTGTCATTGTTCTCATTGATATGACATGCTTGGCCTGTTTCTTTCTAGTTTGTGTATGATCTTACATGAACTTATCGTTGATAGATAGATCTGTTTTCAAGCTAATATAAATAGAGTAGGAAGTGGTCGTACTATCGTTTTTCTATAGGGCTCATCGAGGAGCGAAAGATTGGAGCTCAACTCGGAGCGTGCAAGGACAAACGCCGGTAAAAGGTACTTCTATTCTCATTCCTCCTCATGCATTAGTTTGTATAGATATGAAAGGAAGTCAGTGTCCACGTTAAGCATATTCTGTCTTAAGAGTTAAGAGTCTATCTCTCAAGAGTTGATCTACATGTCCACAGGGAGATTTTCCTTCAATAGAAACTGGCGACTCCACTAAGGAGTCTCAAATCGAAAAATTTTGTTTTGATTTCTCCTCATAGACCTTGTCTTACCCCTTGATTGTTTTTGGACCTGGTTCACCCCTTTTTGATTGATTTCATGAGCTGATTGACTCCCTACCCCATCACACTCAGCTTGCTTGACAAGACTAGACTGCAAGTTTTGGATTTTTTGACATTTTTAGGAGCTTTTTGAACCTGGCGCCCCTGTGGCTGTGTTGACAGAGTGCCAATGCTCCCTAACTACCTTACAAAGAGCATTATAATTCCTGGTGCCCTTTACACCAGAGCGCCAACCCTCTTTCATCCAAAAAACCTTTCCATAATTGCTTGATTCAGGGTCTAATCTCTGTGCCTCACTTGCTGAGCCTCCCTGTGAGTCAATGCTTCTTCCTTTTCAACTTTGGCATCCTTCCTTATGAGGAACAAACACCTTTCTATTTGGATTTTGTAGCCTTCTTCACTATTGTTGAGTTTTTCTGCTGTTTGGAGTTTGAAACCAATACACTGTCTTTCTCTCCTTTTTAACTGAGCGAGAAACTCTGGTGACGGACATCAGAAGTCTACGAACCTCTCCATTTGGTTTTAGTTAAGGTCATTGTTCTTCGACGTTTCTTTTGGTGTGAAGTTCTTTATTTTTCTTTGTTTTCTCTTCTCTTTTGCTTCTTGTTTTTGGTCACAACAAAAGGGTGTATCGTTTGTACGAAACCTGCTTGTGTTTGCCTGATTTTCCTTGAATCCAAAAAGATAATTGACAAGACAAGTGTTGTTTCGAATTAATCATTATTCACATACAAAAAATAAAGAGACATTTTCATGATTGATTTTGCATATTAGAAGGTATTTCAAAAAAGTTTTAGCACCACATCGGATTTGATTGAAGAAAATTTGTTTGAGGACATTCCTTATTAGTGCTTGTTAGCGAAAATAACTCTCCTTCTCTCCCTTAAATAGATGTTCATTGAAAAGAAATGAATGATTATCATCTTTGATGCATTTTTTGGGGACTGAGTCATAATCCAATCCGTTTCACTTCCATGCACCCCTTTTGAGTAAAGAACAACTATAAAATGAATGCTAATTAAAAATTATCTAGAACATTTTCTTTTCTAGGATCCTCCACCAATAGTAGACTAGGACTAGTACTTTGGATTAGGCTATGAGCATAACTCTCCAAAGTTTCCAAAACAAACATTAGCATCCTGAGCTAGGGAGAGTCAAATCCAATTGTCGTATAAGTCTGCCTGGGATCCCCCTCTCACACAGGGGTTACGCCCAAGGTCGCATTCGAGAGAGCTACAGAGATTATCCCTCCGTGGTTTGACTGATTGTAGTGGTCAGATCGTATTATGGGGATTGCTTAAAGGTAAATCCACAATTACTGAGTGGAAGCCTTTCAAGTTGATTTCGGGCTAGATACCCTACCCGTACGTTCGGATTGGACTGTCGACTGTACCCGCCCAGGGGTTGACTATGAATTGGTAACCTTAGTGGCCATAATATTTAGGGTCTTACACAAGGTGACAGTGGAGGGAAGTCTCACAGTACCTGGAGTAGACATTGGTCAAAATCACTCGGGCTCCTTGGAGGGTAAATCCACAATTACTGCGTTGGAAGCTTGCACCAGCGTGAAAGTCCGTTAAGCAGGTCGCCATTGTAACTGTTCCACCATATCCCCCGCCCCTTCTTGACTTTATTACGCGACATTGGATTTCATCACCAACTAGTACGGTCATTGAGAGAAGGTCTTGTTTGCTTGGTTGTGATTCTTAGATTCTATTAGCGTATGCTGTTTCTTTTCGGTAGTTTGCCATAGATCTTTTCTGCAGACTCTTTTTCGCCAACATCGACCCTCCACGCCGTTCGCGAAGGCTACAGGGACTTCCTCTAGAAAAGATGGAAGGGAACACCCCTTTATCCCCTCATGCTATAGAGGAATCTCCTCAACAGAGCGAGGTTCAAGACACTACAACTTCCCAAGAAGAAGTTCCCACTCCTTTAGAGAATTTTTGAATTGTTTCAGAGTCTCCGGAAGCTTTCCGCATTCCAGAGGGATATGAGCGATGTGTTCTCCAACTGAATTTAGTCGGTGAATTTGTCGTCGTCAATCCTTCTGAAATTCTGATTGGGTCTCATTCAAACCCTTTAGTCGATGACCCCTTTTGGGCCACAGACATTGTTCGAAGTCCACCGCGGATGGTGTGAGATATTTATGGAGCAGGACTAGGTGCTGATGCGCCTATTACCTACACCGTACCCTTAAACCATTTTACCGGTACTACCATTTTTACGGCCACACCGTCCGTTGGTCCCAACACATCGTCCGTTGGCCCAAGGTGTAATTTTTCTCTCTAGACGACCCATTCTATAATGGTCCCTCACATTCCGACTATCCCTGCAGGTAATGCTGTGGTTAGCCAAGCTGCAATTGGCACACCAGTAACACCTAGACCTTCGTCATCACTCCCTTTTGGGTACAGAGCACTGAAGTTTTCTACTACCACTACTACCCAAGTTATGCCAAGAAGTTCCATACATATACAACAACCCAGAGGGACTGGTCTTGGTGGTCTTAATAGGTTCAGCGGCACCGGTCAGTCATTTACATCTGGTTCTCAAATTCCAGGAACTCTACCTCAAGTTGGGGGGCATCCTCCCACCGGAGGAAAACTTCCATTCAGAGGGCACCCTCATGCTGGGGGGCAGCCTCAATCCAGAGCTTACCATCAACCATATGGACAAAATGTGTATGCCACACCTAATCCATGGAACATCCCTTTTCCAGGAAACCCGCAGTTCTCGGGGGGACACAATTCTCAAGCTCCACAACAACCTCCTTATGGACAAACACCAAATCCAACTTATAATCCTCAAAACCCATCCGGTTATCCTCCACTCACACATGTTTCACAAAACACCTCAAATCCTGTGTACCCTGGTCAACACCAACCTTATACAAGAGGGCCCACTAGTTACAATTATCTGCATAACCAAGTGTATGGCCCTACTGGTGTCCCTATGCCACACCAGTATTACCCATAGGTTAACCGACAACTACCTTTCCTAGCAACCCTGGACCTTCCATACTTGTCTCAGTTAACGAATGATCCTATTTTTCATTCTCTGGTTTGGCCAGCTATTCCATCTAAACTTCCTTCCGATATTCCAAAATTCGTCAGAAAGTCCGGAGAAGACCCAAACAACCACGTGATGACTTTCCATCTGTGGTGTTCATCCAACTCCCTCATGGAAAATTTAATACGTTTGTGTCTTTTCCAACGAACGCTTACGGGTTCTGCAGCAAAGTGGTATATTGAACTACCACGCGCTTTTTTCACGATTTCAACTCCCTCGCCATGTCCTTCCTCACACACTTCCAACTACCCATTCGATACGAGACGGGTACTGAACTATTGACCTCCCTTCATCAAACAAACTCCGTACATATCTCTGACCATATTCATGAATGGAGACGACGACGAAGGCTAATTAAAGCGGTCATTCCTGACCAATTGTTAGTGGAATGGTTCACCAAATGATTGTTACCCCAGATCGCTCGTGATGTTTCCATGGGTGGTGTAGTCACCGAGGAAGAAGCTATTGCTCGAGATCAATACTTAGACTTGGTTTATTCACAGTCTGGTACTCTGTATGAGTTGATACCGAATGCTACCCGTGCCACTAATGATCCATCCAAACCATTGTCTACCTCGCACGTGGATGGAATTATTGGCTTCGTCAAAACCCAAGCTACTTCCCAGTGAACTGGAACAACCCAGCGGCCCGCTTCGATGGCTGCTCCCAGTCTGGCTGCACCCTCTTCTACCCCCCTCAAACTCAGGTCTTTGAGGTGAATGCGGTCCAATCGACCCCTTCACAAAAATCTAGGGGCAAGAAGAAAGCAAGAAATAAACCAAAGGAAAACAACAACAACGAACAACCAAAACATCAACCACAAACTCCTGCTGCCGGAAAACAACCACAACGAAAACCAAAATTCCCATGTCTCATTTGTGGTGACGATCACTACACTCGAGATTGTCCACATCGCGATGAAGTGGCCAAACTTTTTAAGGGAAATTCACAACCCACTGTGCTCACTCAGCCTTTTCCACAGCAACAATCTTTGGTGCCCCACTGCAGGGGGAAGTTCCAACCAATCCCATGATGAGGCCTTGACAAGTGCCCACATTTACATGTTTAATGGGATTAATCTGACCACTCGCTCTACAACATATGACACATCGATTAAACCTGATAAGCCGAAGACTACTAATGGTTTTGTACCGGACCCATTACCATCTTCCGTTAGTGCTCCATCTACTAGCCCTCCATATGGGCCACTTCAGATTGAGAAACCTTCATTTGACTCCATTTTACACCCTCCTAAGAGCACTATCCAAAAATCTACTTTTAATCCTAGTTCACGGGCTGCCCAAAACTACAACATTGTTGAAGATTTGGCTCAAGCACCGTGTGCTATGTATTCTTTGGAAGTTCTACAACACTGTCCCAGCCAATGTAGAACGCTCATAGCTGCCATCGATGCTTTCAATCCTGAGTCATCAAATAACCTCATGTTTAATCTGGATGATCATCAACCCCAACTCTCTCACCAACTAGCCTTTCAGATCGATGTTGTTGTTCACAATCAACAAATCCACCGAACTATCTTGGATGAGGGAGCCTCTACTTGTGTCATCTCTTTATCTTGTTGGAAAGGCTTAAAATCACCTGCCCTTAACAAATCCCCTACGATGTTACGCGCTTTCGATGGACAAGGTTTTCATCCTCACGGACTGTTACAATCCTTAGCCGTTCAGTTGGGTGGAAAAACTATTACCGTTGATTTCGAGGTGGTCGATGCCCCCCTCGATTACAACCTACTACTTGGAAGAAGTTGGTTCTACACTATGATTGTCGTCGCCTCGTCGGTGTTTCGATGTGTACAATTCCCCCATCAAGGAAAAATTGTCACTATTGATCAACTCGATTTCTGTACACCTGACGCTCGCGTCCCTGTCACCAACAACATTCCTTTTTTGGGAGACCACCCAGTTACGTATGAAAGTGTTGGTGTTGGATTTTTGAAATATTCTAGCCTTATGGGTACTTTCCCTACACCACTTCCACCCACCGCGCATCATATTTCCACCATCAATATGATCTCAACTATGCCTTATCAATCTTTGGAATCATCTGACCCTTGGATTGTACCTAGTCCTATGGAATTCGATGTGCTCGGTGACACTATGCCACTTAGCCCAGCTGAGGCTACATACGTAGCTATTAAATCTACCTCTCCCTCTCCAGAAAACCCACATTTATTGGCACCTGATGCCTACTCAATGCCCTCATGGTTGGATTCCCTATCGTCCGCAATTGATTACATTTCCCAAATTTTCCCTTCCGATGAATCTATTATGAAAATGTTTAGTATCGACGATCTACCTTGGGATGATAACCATCATCGATCCTCTTTTCTTCTGCCTCTGGAAGAAATCCACCAAGACATACACTCTGTCTTCCCCCCTGATGTTACCAATGCTCTGAAATCTCCCATCCTCACACAAGATACTCTTTCTGAGGGGAATATGGGTAACATCTCTACTACGATCGTTATTGATATTTCGATCAAAGAAGGTGTCATGGAAAACATTAACCTTGGTGCTAATTGCACACCCAAAGAAGTGGTCTCTTACACCGCTCTGTTTAAAGAATTCTGCGATGTCTTCGCTTGGAGCTACGAGGAAATGCCAGGGATCGACCCTTCGATCGTCGTGCATGAAATCAAGACTTACCCTGGCGTGAAACCTGTTCAACAAAAACTCTGCTTGGTTCATCCCAAGAAAATCGCGGCTATCAAGGTAAAAGTTGAGAAACTTCTAAAATCCAGCTTTATCTACCCTGTCCCTTTGACAGAATGGGTCTCCAACCTTGTTCTGGTTGCCAAAAAACAAGGGACCATCCGTTTTTGTGTTGACTATCAGGATCTCAATAAATCTTGTCCCAAGGACAACTACCCTACGCCCTTCATTGACCAAATCATCGATAATTACACTGGGAGCGTAATCTTCTCTTTCATGGATGGCTTCTCTGGGTATAACCAGATTGAAATCTTACCTACTGATCAACATAAGACATCCTTTATCTGCCCATGGGGAACTTTCTCCTATCGAAAGCTACCTTTTGGTCTCAAAAATGTTGGTGCTACTTTCCAGCGGGCCATGTCGTATGCTTTCCACGATATCAAGCATATCGCAGAACCTTACCTCGACGACTTACCTGCCCACTCATCCAATCGATCCGATCACGTTGATCACTTACGGGCTATTTTTCTTCGATGTCGGTTCTACCGTATCCGCTTGAACCCACATAAGTGCATTTTTGCTGTTGAATCCGGTTGAATCCTCGGTTTTATTGTCTCTAAAGACGGGATTAGGGTGGACCCCTTAAATATTAAGGCTATTCTAGCCTTACCCCCACCTACCAATTTAACCCAACTCCAAAGTTTGCAAGGAAAAGCAAACTTCCTTCGCCGTTTCATTTGTAACTACACTGAGATAACTAAAGGATTCATGCGGTTTCTGCAGAAAAACACCCCTTTCATCTAGGATGACATTGCTCAATGATCATTTGATACTCTTAAGCATGCCCTGACCCACGCACCTTTCTTAGATCCTCCGGAGTATACAAAGGACTATATCCTTTACTTAGTTGCCTCCACTTCCACTATTGCAATGGTGTTAGTTCAGGAGGACCCCAACAATGAGGAACATGTGATCTATTACCTGAGAAAGATCCTATCTGGACCCGAGCTCCGATATTCACATGTAGAGAAACTGGCTCTGGAAGCCGTCATCGTTGTCCAAAGATTCTGCCATTACATCTTTCTACGCACCACCATGGTGATTGTGGACTCAAACCCCATGTACCATGTCTTGACACATCAAGTGCTTGGGGGAAAATACTCTAAATGGATCATCATCCTTCAGGAATTCGATCTTGAATTTACAAAGTCCAAAGCCAAAAAGTCCCTGGTGTTTGCGGAGCTTATCTACGATCTCCCCCATGCTAATGAAGACATCGAACCTAGAGATTCTCTCCCTGATGAAACTCTTTTCCTCATCAGCACCTCTGATCCTTGGTATGGAGACATCCTCCTTTACCTCCAAACCCAATGTTTTTAGCCTAACATTTCCCGTGAAGAGCATCGACGTATTCGCCACCATTCTCGTCATTATCTTATCGTCAGCGACACCTTGTATCGCCATGGTATTGATACTATCCTTCGACAATGTTTGATTCATGCAGAGGATGAACGTGTTCTGAATGATTGTCACCTCGGCGCCTATGGCGGTCACCTTTCTGGGATGGCCACAACCCAAAAAATTCTACGTGCCGGCTATTTTTGGCCCTCGATTTTCAAATATTGTATTGAGGCAGTCAAAAAATGCCCACCCTGCCAAGTTTTTAACAACAAGGCACGAACCCACCCTACTACGCTGCACCCCATTATCGCCATCGACCCATTTTCCAAGTGGGGTATCGATTTCATGCAATGTAATCCTACCTCAGCCGGGGGGCACGGTTATATAATCGTCGTTGTCGACTACTTTACCAAATGGGTTGAGGCTATGCCTACCTTTCTGAACGATTTTCGTACCACAGCTCTGTTTCTTTTTAACCACATCATAACTCGTTTTGGTGTACCATGCACCATTGTCACTGATCAAGGTGCACACTTTAAGAACCAGATGATGAGTGATTTGCATGTCAAATTGGGTTTTCTCCATGAAAACTCATCCCCATACTACCCTCAGGCCAACAGACAAGTTGAGGCCATCAACAAAGTCCTAAAAACCATGATTCAACACATGGTAGGGGAAAACAAGACATCCTGGCATCTACAACTTTTCTCCACTCTCTGGGCCTACCGTACTTCCGTGAAAACCGCAACTGGATTTACTCCTTTCCAATTGGTGTATGGCATCGAAGCCATTTTACCAATTGAGTGTGAGATTCCATCTCTAAAACTTAAAGTAGAGTTCCTACCCCATACTTGTACCGAAGAAGAACGTTTCTTATATCTATCCAAACTGGACGAAACACGTCGTGATGTCACTCTCGCTAACGAGGCACATCAGAAATGGATTAAAAATCAATATGACAAATCCGTCCATCCTCGGACTTTTGCTGAAGGAGACTTAGTCCTTGTCTATGACCAAGCTCATGACAAATTGGGGACAGGTAAGTTAGAACCTCTATGTCATGGCCCTTACATCGTGAAACATGTTCTACATAGAGGCGCCTATGAGTTAGTAGATTATGATGGAATTTCCTTAGGATATCCCCAGAACAGGCTTTAACTTAAAAAAGTACTATGCCTAGATCACCTAGCATGTGTACGTTGTACATTATTGTATTTTAGTTTGGTGTGTCTGTTTCTTTCACGTGCTTGAGTCTTTACCTTCCCCACTCATAACTATGCCTTGTTTTTTCATGCGCAAATGACGTCTTCCTTTCCTATCTTTGTTGGGTTTGCGGATGGCGCTAGTCAACACACCCGGAGTATTGCTTCGACAGCATGGGTTATTTACCAATTTGATGAGGTGGTGAATTCAAGAGGTATTTGCTTAGGACCAGCAACTAATAACATGGCAGAATATCATGCTGCCATCAGACTTTTGACCCAAGCCTCGTCCCTAGGTATCTCTCATATCATTGTTTACTTAGACTCCCAACTCATGGTCTATCAACTCAATCAAATCTACGCTATTCGTAATCCTATCCTGCTACGTCTCCATCTACAAGTTCGTCGTCTTGAACGAATGTTTGATTACATTGAATACAGACACATTCCAAGAGAACTCAACAGTGTTTCGGATTCGTTAGCTAATTACATCATGGATCAGTATCTCGCCCACATATAAGATTTCATAAAGGAAAGAAAAATTGTACATCACATGTAAATTAAAAAACATCACATTAAAAGCATCATCATGTACAAATTGTTTCGCACTATAAAAACTCGGAACTGTATATAAATACATAGCGTGACTGAAATGTTTTGATTACATCAAAAAAGTATTTAGAAGAGAAAAATGTTGGGTCTTTACACCCATACAACATCGACTGACAAGTCATACAAAATAAGATCACCAGAGAGACTCTAATCTCCCTGCACTACATTGTGCTGAGAGTAACATATCACTGCATGCACTACGCGTCTCAGTAGAGAATTGACATTCTATGGCACTCCCATAGTGTGTCTCTACAGATGTAAAGGCACTTCTCCCCTCCGTAGAGGAGGAATGCCCATCGTGAGGCCTTGGAGGTTTCTTTCAATCTCCCGGAGACCTATCACTGGTGCTCTCGAATCTGCTGAAACTGGAGCACCCCCACGAAGTCCTGGTATTGGCATATCAGCCGGGTGCACTGCTCCCTTGTCTGCATGTTGAAAACAATACATCTTTTAAAAACTCTTCTACATACCCAAAAAAAATATATACATTAAAAACTTAAAAACAAAAACTAGACAAGGTGTTTCTTAGTCTCTTACCTGACGCATCGCAATCTTCCCCCGTGGGTAGAATCAAATCCATGCTCCCGTGAAAATCCACCTCAGCATATGGGAAGTCTTATATCCAGAGATACTGTCGTCTCAACCAAGTGAAGAAATCACCAGTAAAACAGAACTCTGACTCTGCTACTAGCCTTGGAGACAGACTAGTCCACCTCTCCATCCGTGGTTCATCCACTGGTCGCACTGCCAGTGCTATCTGAGGTTGCATCTCGGGGATGCACTCTAAGAAAAAAGAGACCAAGAAAGAGTTGTATCTGAACTGTTTCTTCCCCATCCTACACTATGAAACCTATTGCTTCACATTCCGGAGGAACCCTGCACTCCAGTTAAACAGTGTTGGTTCCAAACACTGTATGCCATAAGCCACCTGTGATCTCGATGCTAGATGTGCACTAGTACTTCTCGTCACACTCGTGATGGAAAAAAAAATGGACCGGAGGGGTAACTCCCAGATATCCTTGATAGGGATTCTACCCCCCACCAGTCTTGCCCCTGGGATACAATGACGTGCCAGATACACGCGCACTTGCTCGGGAAGTGCCCTCTGCCCAGAAAAGGATATGGGAACCCCTCTTTTCAAGAGGCCAATCAAGAAATATACGTCTTCCAACTTGATGGTTAGAAGCTATGTTCCGATCCAGAATCCTTTCTCTGCAACATCCCATAAGATGATCATGTGCTCAAGCAATAAAATCTCCTTCTTCATTTTTTGCAATTTGAAGAATTTCAGTAAGCCACAAGATCTCAACGCGGCCCACGTGCGAGGACTCCGCAAGGCAGCCAAGTCATCAATCTCATGCTCTTGTTCTTTCCACTTGATCATGGTCGCCGAAATCACCTACAAACCAAAAAACAAAGAATTTCATTATTCAATGTTTTTGGCAATTTCAGCAATTTCTTAAACAATTTAAAAACATGAAATCTAATGCCCACATTGTTCAAAAAGACCACGCCCTCTCTTTACCATTCAATAATCATCAAGAAACAATGAAACGTTTTTAATTAAGATGATGTCCATAATCGCTGCATGGGCGCATTTTTTGAGTTTTCTATGACTTCTTTAACAAAAATGACCCATCCACCCAAGTGTCAAGGCGTTGGCATATTGGCTATCACTTTCTAAAACGTTTTTGCACAAAGAATGTCTTACTCCTATCTTTCTTAATAGAGGCCAATTTGATCTTTTTGGGGGCAACTTAGGGCTTCATTTTTTAAACTAAATGCTTCTATGAAAATGAATATTAAACCATGTAATTGAAAAAATGAGAGATGAAGATCTACCTGGTCCAAACGGCAAGAGAAATGGTCAACCGTAGCCCCGGTACCAAGCGAAACGAGATCCACCTCCAAAATGAGAATCTCCACTGCTACAAATCCTTATGCAAAATGAAATGGTAAATGAAATTTTCCTTGTATTACTATTTATAAATTCCTATTTTTTATAAGGTATAGTTATTTATGGGTTTCTCTGGTGATATAATGGCTTCACTAAACCTCTGGATTGCATTTTTGACATTGTAGGTTTCCCAACAATTCTGATCATTTGTTTACCTTGTCACATCCATGAGCATAGTCTTAGTTCATTTTCAAGGTCGAGAATATGAGAACGCACCGGGTATACTTTTATCTCTTTTTCAGACCCGCATGGACACACGAAAAAGGAACCCCCCCAGAGTCATATTTAAACTCTTTTCAGACTCTCTAAATATGAAAAGATTTTCGAGTGATCTTGCTTCCTTTCACGCTCGTTAAAAGGTTCGAAAGGGCGTCTTTCGAGCAATAGTTTATCTCTTTTTCGGTCTCGTTAGACTACTGTACGAAAAAGGAACTGAGAGATTTCTCTTTTAGGTGTTTTTCTAGACTCTATAATCATGAAAAACCTTTGAGTTTTCTGTCTTTAGACTGACTAAAACATGCATCGACAGGCCCATATGGGAACGAACCCTTACTTCTTCTAGTTCGTTAAACAAAGGAAGAGGAACTTACCAAAGGTGATTTATATCGAGCATGTGTTATCCTCCTCGAGCTCATTAAATCAAAAAGAGGTACTCATCTATCTGTATGGGGGAAAATTTGAAAGAAGCAAGCCGAACAGTCTCTTGAGAACATTACCAAGTAATTCTTAGAGTCGCCCTTGAACATGGAACTTTGTCATTTGCATGCATTATAATCCGTTGAACCTCTACACTGAGCCAATCCTTTGAGTTTCTTTCACTGCATTGGGTCACCTGACGTAAGTCACAACATCCACTACATCATCAAGTTTTGGTCCATGTCATGTTTTTGCTGTTGTGCCTTAGTGTTCAAGGGAAGTATCCACCTCTAGAGTCAGCCATCCCAAATATCTTGTCTCAAAACCTGTGTCATTCCATGTTCATTTAATCTACCAATTACATATCTATTTCCATTTCATGTCATTGATGGGGGATACATCAAGTACCTCCTTCGACGAGCCTATTCCTATCGACCTCAACACATTATCCAGGAATTAGGCTTAGAAACCAATTAGTACTTTGGGACCTGCATGCCTTAATGGCAGGCTTCCTCACATTCGGCAGTAGGTTTACACCATTGACCTATGATTGAATGATTCCACGGATGTTCGACTCCATCTCATCCATTCACATTTGTTGGAATGTACTAGGGTACCTTGGGAATCATTGACATTAATGGTGATCTCCCTCGCACTTGTTAACGGTTTACACCATTGACCGGTAATCAAGTGGTTTATGCCATGTTCGACATCAGGACATCTATTCACATGGTTAGATTCATACCACGTCGGGATTAGTAAGAAGACCCTGGGTTGAGTGACCACTTTGATATATGCTTTGCCCAGGTTGCGAAGGAATTTCTCTTGGACAAATGATACATACACTATCACATAGATCCACTTTGTATTGGTTGTGGCTATGTCTTGTTATCTCGTAGATCCACTGTGTATTCTTCGTGGCTATGATCAGTTCAGGTCATCAGAGTATAGATCCACATTGTATCTTCGGTGTCTATACCCTTTTCATCAATACAATTATGGATCCGCAGTGTATTTTATGGCGGACATATTTTGCAAGTCTTGATCACCCAAGCATAGGTATGTCTGCCTTGGGTTTTGAAACATGTCATAATATTTGTTGGATGTTTGTGTGCAGCTTCCGTCAGGTTCTCCGAGTCTATACCCTTGCTTGAAAGTCTGCAAAGCATTTCAGTTATCAGTTCTCATCTTCTACACTTCATGCTTTGGGGGGCAATTTGTTACACATCAATATTGCTCGCTTTGATAAGTGTTGCAAGTGTCGCATGTCCCTCACAACTGTTGCAAGTGTCGCATGTTATTCACAAGTGTCACAAATGTCAAACAAAGCATATTTCCATGATGAAGACACTAAGGAGACACTTAGAATATCACAAACACTTGATTTGGAGGAAGGAGAATGGATAACTGAAGTCAAGAATCTCTTGCCACCTAAAAGGAGCTCTTAAACTAGGGTTTTAAGGGAGAGCGCTCCCCTACATCAGCCTTAGGAGCATTGGCGCTCCCCTACAAGGTGATAGGGAGCGTTATAGCACCAAATCATCCCTCTGAAGGAGAGCTACACCTCTTTGAAGCGTTGGTGCTCCCCTTGAGCCTACTAGGGAGCGTTATAGCGCCCTGATGCCCCTTTTGAGGGAGCGTTGTCTAATCTGGGTAGTGGTTGATTTGTTGAGGAGAATAAGGGGAGGATCTTTCAAGTTTGGAAGGAAGTTGCATTCGAATTCCTGATTCAATCAGAAGATCCCTGATCTAAGGAGGGAATTCCTCAACCTACCCTAAAGATACCTCAAGAGGTTAAGCCTCTTTAAACCTATATAAACAGGCTCTATGATGGTGAAAAGGGAGAAGAATTGCAAGCATGAAACATATGATCTCATAGGAAACACATAGTGAACTGAAGGAGAGTAATCAGTGAAGATGCTATCATCCAGGTCGTGTATCTTTTGAGCAAGGGTTAGACAAAGGGGACTTGACGAAGCTGTCGCATTCGCATCTACGATTGTAAGTTACTGCTGTCATTGTTCTCATTAATATGACAAGCTTGGCCAATTTCTTTCTAGTTTTTGTCTGATCTTACATGAACTTATCATTGATAGATAGATCTATTTTCAAGCTAATATCAATAGAGTAGGAAGTGGTCGTACTATCGTTTGTCTACAGGGCTCATCGAGGAGCGAAAGATTGGAGCTCAACTCGGAGCGTGCAGGGACAAATGCCGGTAAAAGATACTTCTATTCTCCTTCCTCCTCATGCATTAGTTTGTATAGATTTGAAAGGAATTATGTGTCCACGTTAAGCATCTTCTGTCTTAAGAGTTAAGAATCTATCTCTCAAGAGGTGATCTACCTGTCTGCAGGGAGATTTTCCTTCAACAAGGGTAGGTAGTTGTGAATAAGCTCAGCATGGTGAGCATTTATTTCATCATTTTTCAGTTTGTATTTTCAGTTTGGGTTTATTTCAGTTGCATAATAAGTTGGTGGTGAAACATATTACAGGTTGCAGATCACAGTATATGGCTTGGGAAAATCCTAATGGATAATGCACCTGGTCTACTATTATTTTCTACCTCACAGGGATGATAGCATCCCCATTGGAGCCAGTTGTTAGCACCATGATTTTCATAGCTAAGGTTAGACGTTTGTCATTATTTTGCAAATTCATGCCTATTAGCATCCATATTTGTTTTATCTCCTGGCATCATCCAACATCTCCAGGGGTCAGTTTCAAAAGGAAGCTTTACCATTTATTATTTCCATTTCAATTTACAACTAGGCACTGCAAAAGTCATTGTGCACTACAAAATTCATTGTGCGTTCCAAAACTCACTACACACTGCAAAATTCATTGTTCACTGTGAAAGTCAATGCGTGCTGCAAAATTCACTGTGCGCTGCAAAAATCACTATGCGCTGCAAAAATCACTGCGCGCTACAAAATTCACTATGCACTGCAAAATCACCTGGTACACAGAAAAATCATATTTTCCTCATAACTTTTAACTACTAATCTAGGTTCTTCTGAAAAACATTTTGGAGATGAATCATAAAATCATTGACTTGGTGACCAAAAATAAACCTGACTCAGTTTGTTGTTTTGGAGAAAAGTTGAAATCATCACCTACAGGAAAGTTTGCAGCGAATCCTGAAATTGCACTGCAAACTCTAACAGTTTGATAAATCTGAGTTGCATGAAGGACGCCACCTGTTTGAGGAGATTCAATTGTGTTCTCAGAGAGTATTTAGATACCAAGGGACACTTTTACCTAATATTCAGCTCCACTAAATCTCCATGCAATGAGTTGGCTGCAATTGCATTTTTTTTTAAAGACAGTTTTCAGGAATCAAGGAACTAGTTGTATTTTCTATTTGTCACATGTATCTAAGGCATAGAATCCAATGCATGGAGTAGGATTCGACCTCATAGAGATATTATTGATGTAATTTTATATTTAATGTAGGGGTGGTGACTATTGTACTAAGGAGAAGACTTGTTTATTTCTTTGATGTTAATGCAGAAGTTTCCTCTTTCTGGAATTTGAGATTCACCACGGTATTTATGTTCAGTATGTGTTTCTTATATATCATTTCCATGATTATGTTTTTCTTCTAGCATTTTTTAAGAGTAAGTGGTAGGAATTCATCCATGTTTGATTCTTCTTTCACACTAATGATGCTTGTTATGTGTAAATGGTTACTTTTACAGAATTCATCTTTATTTGATGCTCTTCTTAGTAATTAATATTCGTGTCCTTTCTTCTAAAGATTCACTAGAGATTCATCCACTGATTGATGCCTGTAGTGTATTGGGATTTATTCTCCTTTCTATCTCTCATTTCATATCATTTATTTGCTGATCATATCACCTATTTTTCCTCAAATCTGCAAGAAGAAACCAACTAGTTGTTGACTATAAAAACATTGAAATTCGAGCCTTCTCTCAATTGCCCAATGGTAGTTTTTCCTTGTTTATCCTACCAACCCTTTAATAAAAAAAAACATGTCCTATTGCAGAATCTGACCTCTGTTCCTTTATTGATGAAACCCTTCATTTATTACCAGTCATTAGACATCCGAGAAATCCCTCTCTTGTTGTATACGTCAAAATACAATCTAAAGTTGGTTGAAACAGTTACCTCGGGGTTTTCTTTGATACATCCCAAAGAAATTTCTGAGTGTTAAAACACACTATACCATGGAAGGTGCATGCAAAATGATATCAAACATCTCACCGAATTAAGTGCATTTTCATTTACATTTATAGTTGGGGTTTGGACAAGGGTTATTACATTACCCTCCCCTTATTTTTTCATTGTCCTCAGTGCAATATATACACATATACAACCAATATTTCAAAAATCCTAAAAACTATGCAGGTATTCTGCCTGCATAGCATCTTCATGCTCCCAAGTTGCGTCCTTAGGATGGTACCAGGGCCATTGGACCCTTACAATCTCTATGGATCGATTCCAGAGTTGTTCAAATTTTTGGTCTAGAATGCATACTGGATGTACTTGGAAAGATCCTTCTTTCTCCACCTAAATCACATTCCAATCAATAACATGATTAGCATTAGATATATATTTCTTAATAAATGATACATGAAATACATTATGAATGGTCATTGATGTAGGAAAGGAAAGCATGTATACTACATGCCCAATCCTCTCTAATATTTCAAATGGCCCACAATAGCGAGTTGCCAACTTTGAATAGTTTCCCAACTTCCAAGAACTTTTGTTGGCATTTACTTTCAAGAATACTTCGTCACCCACTTTAAATTCCATGTGAGTTATGCCATTATCAACTGAGATTTTCTTCCCGTCTTGGGAAACTTTTAAATTATGTTTTATTTTCAACATTTTCTCTTCCATTTCCCTGAGTAATTATGGCCCAACTATTTCTCTATCTGTTGGGTTGTCCCAACTTACCAGTGTGTTTCACCTTCTTCCATAAAGTGCCTCAAATGGGCTCATCTTTAGAGATGCTTGGTACCCATTGTTATAAGAAAACTCTACTAAGTGTATGTACTCTTCCCATTTTGATCCTTTATCCATCACATACATCTTCAATATATCCTCAATCACTTGATTCACCCTCTATGTTTGTCCATCTGATTCTAGATGATAAGTTGTGCTAAAATTCAAATTTGTTCCAAATCCCTTGAATAATCCCTTCCAAAAATTTGATGTAAATTTTGGATCTCTGTCAGACACAATTGTCTTGGTTATACCATGTAATCGAGAATTTTCTCTCATATAAACATAAGCAATGTTGGTTTCCTTGTGAGTGAGCTTTACTAGAATAAAATGGGTAGTTTTAGTAAGTGTATCCAAATTTGAAAACGATTATTTTCATCAATCCAAAGAAATCGACAAATGTGCATATGACAACAGTGAAGAAAATGATGAAAGTTTTGAATCAGGTGAAAGAACTTTGTTGTTGCATTTTGCTTCTTTCAAATTGTTGAAGAAAAATATTTATAATGCTTGAAATCATAAATCCTCCATGCATGATGTTGAATATGAAGAAAGAAATGGACTTGCCAATGAAAATTATCTTCCATTATGGTTTTCTTCCTTTGAATTGTTGAAAGTAAATCATGAGATAACAGAGGAAGAAGGGAAGTCTGATTGCATTCATAGAGACACTGTTCTACATGAGAAAATTGTTATCAGTGAAGAGGACCAACAACCTTGTCATACATTTAATGACCCTGTTGATGATTATACAGAAGGTTATTTCATTTATGATTTGTAGCCCGTGATCAAATACCATCTTGGAAATAAATATGTTGGTCAATCAACGTTAGTTTTAGATATGGATTTCTTGACACCAGGGTTTTCATTTCATCCATCACTGTCTTCTGATTCAGAAGTTTTTTATTTCCAACAGTCTCAGCATAACGTTTAGCTTCTTTGTAGCAATCGACATGTTGAATTACATGAAAACAAGGATGCAGTGGAAGGGGTGAAACATGATTGTTTTTTTATGCACATTTTTGAGGATCCATTTGCAGTTTTGTTGGAGGATGTAAACAATCCCAATGTTTGTAATTTTTTGAGATTTGAATTTGTAGATAAATTTTAAAATGAATTATCAGTATACAATTTTTGGAGCAAGCATGTGAAAAGAAAGTAAACAGTGGATAAAGTTCTTTCATGGTTGCATTAGAATTTTGATTTCACTTGACTGATAGTATTTTTAATAGTTAGGGTAGGTAGGTGTGAATAAGATCAACATGGCGAGCATTTATTTCATCATTTTTTAGTTTATATTTTCAGTTTGGGTTTAGTTCAGTTGCAGAATAAGTTGGTGGTGAAACAAATTATAGGTTGCAGATCACAGTATATGGCTTGGGAAAATCCTAATGGATAATGCACCTGGTTTCCTATTCTTTTCTACCTCACAAGGAGGATAGCATCCCCATTGGAGCTAGTTGTTAGCACCATGATTTTCATAGCTAAAGTTAGACATTTGTCAGTAGTTTGCAAATTCATGCCTATTAGCACCAATATTTTTTTTAGCTCCTGGCATCATCCAACATCTCCAAGGATCAGTTTCAAAAGGAAGCTTTACCATTTATTCTTTGCATTCCATTTGCAGCTACGTGCTACAAAACTCATTGCGCGCTACAAAATTCACTGTGTGTTCCAAAAATCACTACACACTGCAAAATTCATTGTTCACTTTGAAAGTTAATGCATGCTGCAAAATTCATTGTGCATTGCAAAATCCACTATGTTCTACAAAACTCACTACGCGCTGCAAAATTCACTGTGCATTGCAAAATCACCTAGTACACAGAAAAATCATATTTTGATCATAACTTTTAACTACTGATCTAGGTTCTTATGAAAAAAAATTTGGAGATGAATCATAAAATCATTGACTTGGTGACCAAAAATAAACCTGACTCAGTTTGTTGTTTTGGAGAAAAGTTGAAATCATCACCTACAGAAAAATTTGCAGCGAATCCTGAAATTGCACTGCAAAATCTAATAGTTTGGTAAATCTGAGTTGTAGGAAGGATGCCACCTATTTGAGGAGATTCGAATCGGTTCTCAGAGAGTATTTAGATACCAAGGGAGACTTGTACCTAATATTCAGCTACACTAAATCTTCATGCAATGAGTTGGCTGCATTTGCATTTTTTTTTAAAGACAATTTTGAGGAATCAAGGAACTAGTTGTATTTTCTATTTGTCACATGTATCTAAGGCATATAATCCAATGCACAGAGTAGGATTCGACCTCATAGAGATTATATTGATGTAATTTTCTATTTAATGGGGGGGATGACTATTTTACTGAGGAGAAGACTTGTTTATTTCCTTGATGTTACTGCAGAAGTTTCCTCTTTCTGGAATTTGAGATTCACCATGGTGTTTATGTTCAGTATGTGTTTCTTATATATCATTTCCATGATTATGTTTTTCTTCTAGCATTTTTTAAGAGTAAGTAGTAGGAATTCATCCATGTTTTATGCTCCTTTCACATGGATGATGCTTGTTATGTGTAAATGGTTACTTTTACAGAATTCATCTTCATTTGATGCTCTTCTTAGTAATTAATCTTTGTGTCCTTTCTTCTAAAGATGCACTAGAGATTCATCCACTGATTGATGCATGTAGTGTAGTGGGATTTATTATCCTTTCCATATCTCATTTCATATCATTTATTTGCTGATCATATCACCTATTTTTCCTCGAATTTGCAGGAAGAAACCAACTAGTTGTTGACTATAAAAACATTGAAATTCAAGACTTGACTCAATTGTCCAATGGTACCTTTTCCTTGTTTGTCCTACCAACCTTTAAAAAAAAGAAAACATGTCCTATTGTAGAATTTGACCTCTGTTCATTTATTGATGAAACCCTTGATTTATTACCAGTCATTAGACATCTGAGAGAGCCCTCTCTTGTTGTATAGGTCAAAATACAATCTAAAGTTGGTTGAAACAGTTGCCTTGGGGTTTTCTTTGATACATCCTATATAAATTTTTGACTGTTAAAACGCACTATACCATGGAAGGTGCATGCAAAATGATACCAAACATCTCACCGACTTAAGTGCACTGCATTTACATTTATAGTTGGGTTTTGGACTAGGATTATTACATTAGCCTCCCCTTATTTTTTCATTGACCTCAGTGAAATATATACACATATACAACCAATATTTCAAAAATCCTAAAACAATATGTAGGTATTCTTCCCGCATAGCATATTCATGCTCCCAAGTTGCGTCCTCAGGATGGTACCAATTACATTGGACCTTTACAATCTCTATGGATCGATTCTAGAGTTATTCGATTTTTTGTTCTAGAATGTGTACTAGATGTACTTGGAAAGAGCCTTCTTTCTCCACCTAAATCACATTCCAATCAATAACATGATTAGAATCAGATATATATTTCTTAAGAAATGATACATGAAATACATTATGAATGGTCATTGATGTAGGAAAGGCAAGCATGTATACTACAGGCCCAATCCTCTCTAATATTTCAAATGGCCCACAATAGCGAGCTGCCAACTTTGAACAGTTTTCCAACTTCAGGGAACTTTTGTTGGCATTTACTTTCAAGAATACATGGTCACCCACTTTAAATTCCATGTGAGTTATGCCCTTATCAACAAAGGTTTTCTTCCCGTCTTGGGAAACCTTTAAATTCTGTTTTATTTTCAACATTTTCTCTTCCATTTCCTTGAGAAATTATGGCCCATCTATTGCTCTATCTGTTGGGTTGTCCCAGCTTACCAGTGTGTTGCACCTTCTTCCATAAAGTGCCTCAAATGGGCTCATATTTAGAGATGCTTGGTACCCATTGTTATAAGAAAACTCTACTAAGTGTGCACACTCTTCCCATTTTGAACATTTATCCATCACATACATCCTCAATATATCCTCAATCACTTTTTTCACCCTCTATGTTTTTCCATATGATTATAGATGATAAGTTGTACTAAAATTCAAATTTGTTCCAAATCCCTTGAATAATCCCTTCCAAAAATTTGATGTAAATTTTGGATCTCTATCAGACACAATTGTCTTGGTTATACCATGTAATCGAGAATTTTCTCTCATATAAACATAAGAAATGTTGGTTGCCTTGTGAGTGAGCTTTACTAGAATAAAATGGGTAGTTTTAGTAAGCGTATCCAAATTTGAAAACGATTATTTTCATCAATCCAAAGAAATTGACAAATGTGCATATGAAAACAGTGAAGAAAATGAAGAAAGTTTTGAATCAGGTGAAATAACTTTGTTGTTGTGTTTTGATTCTTTCAAATTGTTGAAGAAAAATATTTATAATGTTTGAAATCATAAATCCTCCATGCATGATGTTGAATATGAGGAAAGCAGTGGACTTGCCAATGAAAATTATTTTCCATTATGGTTTTCTTCCTTTGAATTGTTGAAAGTAAATCAGGAGATAACAGAGGAAGAAGGGAATTCTAACTGCATTCAAAGAGACATTGTTCTACATGAGCAAATTGTTATCAGTGAAGAGGACCAACAACCTTGTCATACATTTAATGACATTGTTGATGATTATATGGAAGGTTATTTCAGTTGTGATTTGCAGCCTGTGATCAACTACCAGCTTGGAAATAAAGATGATAGTCAATCAACGTCATTTTTAGATATGGATATCCTGCCACCAGGGGTTTCATTTCATCCATCACTATCTTATGATTTAGAAGTTTTTTATTTCTAACAGTCTCAGAATAATGTTTATCTTCTTTGTGGCAATCGACATGTTAAATTACATGAAAAAAATGATGCAGTGGAAGGGGTCAGGTTAGACGTCTGTCAGTAGTTTCCAAATTCATGCCTATTATCACCAATATTGTTTTTAGCTCCTGGCATCATCCAACATCTCCAAGGGTTAGTTTCAAAATGAAGCTTTATCATTTATTATTTCCATTTCCATTTGCAACTACGCACTGCAAAACTCATTGCGCGCTACAAAATTCACTGTGCATTCCAAAACTCACTACACACTGCAAAATTCATTGTTCACTGCGAAAGTCAATGTGTGCTACAAAACTTACTATGTGCTGCACAATTCACTATGCGCTACAAAAGTCACTGCGCGCTGCAAAATTCACTGTGCACTGCAAAATCACCTGGTACACAGAAAAATCATATTTTCATCATAACTTTTAACTGCTGATCTAGGTTCTTCTGAAAAAAATTTGGAGATGAATCATAAAATCATTGACTTGGTGACCAAAAATAAACCTAACTTATTTTGTTGTTTTGGAGAAAAGTTGAAATCCTCACCTACAGGAAAGTTTGCAGTGAATCTTGAAATTGCACTGCAAACTCTTACAGTTTGATAAATCTGAGCTATAGGAAGGATGCCACCTATTTGAGGATATTCGAATGGGCTCTCAGAGATTATTTAGATACCAAGGGACACTTGTACCTAATATTCATCTCCACTAAATCTCCATGCAATGAGTTGGCTGCAATTGCATTTTTTTTTAAAGACAGTTTTCAGGAATCATGGAACTAGTTGTATTTTCTATTTGTCAAATGTATCTAAGGCATAGAATCCAATGCATGGAGTAGGATTCGACCTCATAGAGATATTATTGATGTAATTTCCTATTTAATGGGGTGGATGACTATTGTATTGAGGAGAAGACTTGTTTATTTCTTTGAAGTTAATGCAGAAGTTTCCTCTTTCTGGAATTTGAGATTCACCACGGTGTTTATGTTCAGTATGTGTTTATTATATATCATTTCCATTCTTATGTTTTTCTTCTAGCATTTTTTAAGAGTAAGTGGTAGGAATTCATCCATGTGTAAATGGTTACTTTTACAGAATTCATCTTCATTTTATTCTCTGCTTAGTAATTAATCTTTGTGTCCTTTCTTCTAAAGATGCATTGGAGATTCATCCACTAATTGATGTCTGTAGTGTAGTGGGATTTATTCTCCTTTCCATCTCTCATTTCATATCATTTATTTGTTGATCATATCACCTATTTTTCCTCAAATCTGTAGGAAGAAACCAACTAGTTGTTGACTATAAAAACATTGAAATTAGAGCCTTGAATCAATTGCTCAATGGTACCTTTTCCTTGTTTGTCCTACCAACCCTTTGAAAAAAAAAAAACATGTCCTATTGTAGAATCTGACCCCTGTTCCTTTATTGATGAAACTCTTGATTTATTACCAGTCATTAGACATCTGAGAGATCCCTCTCTTGTTGTATAGGTCAAAATACAATCTAAAGTTGGTTGAAACAGTTACCTAGAGGTTTTCTTTGATACATCCCAAAGAAATTTCCGAGTGTTAAAACGCACTATACCATGGAAGGTGCATGCAAAATGATATCAAACAGCTCACCGACTTAAGTGCATTTGCATTTACATTTATAGTTGGGGTTTGGACTAGGGTTATTACATTACCCTCCCCTTATTTTTTCATTGTCCTCAGTGCAATATATACACATATACAACCAATATTTCAAAAATCCTAAAAAATATGCAGGTATTCTACCCACATAAAATGTTCATGTTTCCAAGTTGCATCCTTGGGATGGTACCAGGTACATTGGACCTTTACAATCTCTATGGATCGATTCCAGAGTTGTTCAATTTTTTCATCTAGAATGTATACTGGATATACTTGGAAAGAGCCTTCTTTCTCCACCTAAATCACATTCCAATCAATAACATGATTAGCATCAGATATATATTTCTTAAGCAATGATACATGAAATACATTATTGTTATAACCCTAATTTGCACCAGACATGCTTACCTAGCATCAGGCCATCTCAGATTCCTTCTTTGCCAAAACACTGTTGAACAACTCTTCTTAAAAAACCCTTTTATAAAGGCCCATGTGCCCTGCTCCATTACTGCACGCGTGTACACACTAGCTGACCAAAGACAGGCCGCGTGTACCTACAAAAACACAAAAAAAGGAAAGTTGTTGATGGAAGACACAACTTTGGGTAAGTTAACTAAACCTTTCGGCCATGCATGGCCGGAGGTTGGACCAAATACCTAGCTTCTTCTAGCCTATAAAAGAAGGGTTAGGGGTCCCATTTGAAAGAGGAGAATCATAGTAAAGAAACTATACCTGATTGTGCATTCCCTTTGTCCCAACCTTTAGCCATCCTTGTGTAGAGAGAAATATAGAGCAAAGAAGTTGGAGGACAATTGAAGAGGAGCCCAGGAATAGGTTCGTGGAGAAGTGGTCAGCTTCATCATTATAAGTTGATTTGTTGAAGTTAAAAATAAAGAAGTACTTTTCCCATCCCACCATATGAGGTTTTCATGGTTTATTGCATACATGTTGATTAAATGTTTAACCCGTTAATCTGTAGATCAAATGCATGTGGATTTTTTTGGTTTTCTTGTGTGAATGCAGGTCAGACTTGGGAGGAGAGTTGTAGTCAAAGAGCGATCAAGCATGAAGAAGGATCGATATCAAATGCCCGAAATAAGGTATGCTCACTTGATCTTCTTAACTACATATTTTCTTAAGAATAATGGGGATTAGGTCTGGGACGATGGTAGAAAGTAGGAATCTTTAGGTCTTTTTTAAATGCATAATAAAACCCTAAGTGCTAGTCCATAGAGGGATTTCCCACTCACAACAAAATTGGCGACCATACTGGGGATTATCTAGGGTTTCTAGGAATGTTTTTTCTGGGGTATTTTTAAGAACTGGTTTCATTTCTTGTTTTTAAAGTTTCTGCAAAAGTCTGAGCTAACAAAGATTCTGGTCTTCCATACAAGTTATCTTTGTTTCTTTGCTTGACTGTATTTTTTTTCTGAGACCCACAGAGGTACATGCTGCCTATATAAGGTCTGCACATGTGTACCCATGCCCTACATTCTCACAGCCCACGTGTACACGCTAGTTGAGGAAGTGTCAGGCGCGTGTATGATTCCAAAAAATTTCTTTTAGAGAGGCAGTCATCCTCTTCCCTGTCAGAATTAGTCCTTCTCAGGGGTTTTCTGGAACTCTTTCTAGTCTTTGTCGTTTGCAGTCTATAGCTTAGGTTTCACCTCAGATTGGTTTGTTCTATGAATTTTTCCTTGAATTGTTTTCTTTTTTATGTTAAAGTAAATGTTTGAGTCTTCAATAGATTCTGGTTCTCAACACCAGTAGTCTCTGCCTGGAATGGATTGCTTGGATTTTCATTTGTCTCAGAATTTTATGGATACATGCGGCTTGTATAAGGCCATCATGCATGTACACATGCTCTGACTTTCCACAGCTCGCGTGCACACGCTTGTTGTTGAACTGTCAGTAGTGTGCTTGTGGAGAAAAATTTTGTTGAAAGTGAGGTAGTCATCCTTTCCTCTAACAAGAGTTATACCTCTTAGGTTTTTGGGTCTATGTCATAGCGGTCAGTAACTTAGGTGTGATCACAACAATAGCTTTCTTTTTCATTAAGAAGTTTTTCATCAAAATTTTCTTTTATAGGGTTTTTAGATAAGTGTGAGTCCAATTTTAATTTGCTTGTGTGTGATTTTTAAAGTGACTCTTTGTGATCTGCGCTTAGGCCATAAGTTTTCTTGGTTTTGACTTGTTGATATTTTTCCTTTTCTTCTTTGTGATCATTCAAAAAAAAAAAAAATCTTCTATTTCTTTGTTTGGTTAAAAAGTGTTGTTTTGCATTAGTAACCAGGGAAAAATCTTTGCTTTCATAAGTTCTTGATGGTTTATTTAGATCATAAGTAGCTCGTAGTTGAGTGAAATCCTGCTTTGAGTTTGTTGTTTAAAGATCTTAGAAAAAAATTTAAGTGTGAAAAGTTGTTTGAGATTTGAGTTAAGTGAAGGTATTTAGTTTCCATCTTTCTGTTTATTTTTTCTTTCATCTTTCAAACATCACTAGTTTCACTTTCATAACCTTTGACTTAAGACAAGCCATAAGAATAATGCTAAATCTAAAATTCATTAGACTTTTTATGTTTGTAGGGTCAACCAACTAGTTTAGGATTAGGACCTTGAATTAGGTTGGAGAGGAAACTCTTCAAGGCCGTTAAAATCAAACATTGGAGTCTGAGTTAGGGAGTGTCAAAGTCCAGTATCGTGAAAGTTATTTGGGACCCCCCTCTAACATAGGGGCTAAACATGAGGTCACATGCAGAAAGGTAGCAGAGATAACCCCTCCAAAGTTGGACCAATCGTAGTGGAGAACACATATAGAGGGCTTGTCTTGGGATTTCGTCGATTGCATTTGCCACGGAGCTTCGTGGGTCTCGAATCTGTTCGAGGTCCTTAGTTGTCTTTCGAACCACTTGCCTTTGATACCCTTGATAGGTTTTGGGCTCGATACCCTGATCATTGTGGTCTACCCGAATTTTGACTATACCCGCCTGGTGACTGTTCATGCGCTAACAACCTAGTAACCTATCTTTTTAGAGACATACATAAGTGACTGTGGGGTATACCGCGGTACCTAGGACAGACATCGGTCCACACTTTGTAGAGTATGCTTGGAGGGTGCTTCCGTGTTTGAGTTTCACTTGCATCGGTAAGTTTCTCTAGTGTTGGTTGTTGTAACTTTTCTTCCAATTAGTTTAGTGTTTGCTTGTTTTATCTTGAAGGGACTTTTTTAGTGTGTGTTGTTTTTTTGAACGAATAGAAATCCCTAGGGTGTCTTTGATCTTCTCACACAGTGGAGGATCATGAGATCTACCAGTCATGAAGGCTTCTAGGCCTGTCACTGGTTACACTAGAGCCACCCCCGCCACCACTAAGGCGAAAGCTAGACCAACAAGGGTCTTTTGAAGCGACCAGGTCACAAGAAATTATGCCCGACCAACATCCGGAGGAAATGACCATTTTAGACTTTGGAGAGAAAGCTCTTGGTCTGCCTGAAACTCCAACCACTAATATTTTGGCACCCAACATCATACCGATTCACCCTTATGAGTGTCAGACAGTGTTGCACACAGTAATGGAAACAAATGTTGTCACTCCTTCTGAGAATTCTTCAATTCCCAATACGATTGTCACCATAGGAGAGTTTCCACCTCCTAACTCACTACCACCGGTCCAAGCCACCATGGTCTCGACTGCCTCTACCTCACATAGTGGTCTGATCCCATCTATGGTGGTGGCCACAACCCCTTTCACACCAAGTGCGACAGGCCCTTCGTTCTCATACATGATGCCTAGCTTAGGTACAAGTCCTATACTTTCCTACTCCACTTCACAAACTTTAGGTCTGGGGGCAGGGAGCTCTAACGCTCCTCTGCAAGGCCACATGGGGGGAACTTCAGCTCCTTTTAATGCTTTCCCTTACGGGAGAGGTCATATATCTCCTTCGTCCCCTTCGCTTGGTGGAACCCACCAGCAATCCGTTGGGCCACCTACACACCATAGTTTATTTGGAGCAGGGAGTCAAGGACCACCTTTGCATAATATGTTGATAGGTTCGACACCATTTTCTTTGTTCAGTGTGTTTGGTAACAATGTTTTTTCATCATCTGCTTTCCCGATTGGGGGAAATCCTTGTTACGGACAACCTATTCCTATGCAGGGTACTATTCCTGCACAGGGGGCAAACCTAGGAACTTCTTCTGCATCAAGGCCTTGGAATTCTTGGCAGGGATCAGTTTCCTTGTTAGGAATACTGATCTGGGGAAATTCTTTTCACAACCAATGGAACCCCGGACAAGGTACTATGCTTATCCCCATGGGATCGGCACGGGGAAACCCTTCCCAAAGTCCTCCGAATACAATGCAAGCCCAACCATCTATGTCCTATTTTGGGAATCAGCCGATGATGTCTCCTCACATGTAGAATCTGTACACTGGTCATGGACATGGTTTTTACCAGAACCCAGGCCAACAGCTGAACTTTTCCTGGCAACCTGGTGCCAGTCAAACTCTAGGTCCTCTTTTCCATGGTTATCACCAACAACCCAAACTACCTTTTCTGGCAACCTTGCATTTGCCAGATTTGATGAGGTTGTTGAAAGACCCTATTTTTCATGATCTGCATTGGCCCCCTATGCTGATGAAGTTTCCTTTGGACATACCAAAGTTCGAAGCCAAGCCTAACGAATATCCAGAAGATCATGTGACCACCTTCCATATTTGGTGCTCATCTAACTCGTTGAAAGATGACTCTGTATAGTTGCGATTGTTTCAACATACTCTCATTGGGAGTGCTGCAAAATGGTACATTGAGCTCAACCCCTAAATATACTCTTCCTTCGTCAAATTGGCAATGGCTTTCCTAAACCATTTCCAATTACCTGTGAGATATGACACTGGCACAAAATTGCTGGCCAATTTCACACAGACAAAAGTAGACCATATCTTTGATCACATCTGAGAATGGAGACGCCGAAAGAGTTTAATTAAGGTGCCAGTCCCACTAGCATTCCTTCTCAAGTGGTTCTTTAAGTATTTGGTCCCATAGTTATCCAAAGACGTCGTGACATCGAGAGTGTTTTCCGAAGAAGATGCCATCATGAGAGCTCAATAGCTTGAGCTAATCTATTCTCAATCTAGTTTATTATACGAGATATTACTAGATGCACCATGCTCAATACTTGATAAAACCAGACAAAGAGCTGGACCACATGCCGATGGTATTATTGCTTCAGAACAAACAAAGCTCGATGAGAAACTAATGAAGCAATTGCAGCAATTGTCTATACAACACACAACGGCTAGCCAAACTACTATTTTGGCTTCTCCCCCTACTAAAACATCGGATGTACACAGTGAAATCAACAAATCCAAAGGCCACCCAACAGCCTGAAGGAAATAAAAAAAAATGAAAGAAGGGTAAGGGGGATAAGAAACCCACTAATAATGCTAGTGGGAGAAACACTGAGAAACGAAAGGCGAGGTATCTGTGTAATATATGCATGGAAGACCACCTGACCCACCAATGTCCTTGGCTTTCAGAGGCCCAAAAGTTTGTGACACAACAACAACCTGCTATGTTAACCAATCCATTTTAGCATGGGAAAAACCTAACCCAAGCCTCTACAAGTGTGGAAGGGGGCAATCAAGGACCCTCTCCATCTTCAAACAATCCCGCATCTGCGAATGTGTATATGATGAAGGGTGATGGTTTTATATTGACTAGAGCGCATGACTACAGTAAACCAAGCACTTCTGAGAAGGGCAAAGAAGCCGAACTCCCATCTATTCCTCTACAGATTGAGAAGACTTTGGGCGAAACAATGACACACATCCTAAAAGGCGCGTTCAAAAAAGCTTCTCACAACCCAAATGAAAGGGCCACCCAGAACTATTTTGTGGTGGAGGATTTGTCTCAAACCCCTTGTGCGATGTCCGCTTTTGAGGTCCTCCAAAGCTGCCCTTCCCAGAGGAAAGCCTCATTAGCCACTTTAGGATCTACTGAGACTTGTAATCCGAGTACCATCATGCTGGATACAACCAACTTAAAACCTCTTCTGCCTTACCACGTAGCGTTTCAAATAGTAGTGGCTCACCCCACAAAAATTTTTACAAAGAATATTTTCTGCACAGTGGTTGATGAGGGAACCTCGACATGTGTTATGTCATTGGCATGTTGGAAGGCCATTGGCCAACCTGTTTTGTCTCCGTCACCTACTCTTCTCACTACTTTCAATGGTTGTTCTTTCCAACCACATGGTATTATTCCATCTTTCCCCGTGCAGTTAGGAGGGAAGACCATGTGTGTCGAGGTAGAAGTAGTTGATGCATCCCTCGACTACAATCTCTTGTTAGGAAGGAGTTGAACTTATTCCATGCAAGCAGTGGTTGCTACAGTTTTCTGGGTCTTGTTGTTTCCACACGAGAACTAGATTGTGACCATTGATCAATTGTATTTCTCCAGACCTGACCCTTCATTGGGAGTATCCGCATTCCTGATGATTGATAATCCCCAACTAGGCATAGTCAACGTAGGGGTTGGTTTGTTCCCATCTTTGATGGGTACCTTCGATTACCCACCCCCTCAAGGTGATGTCAGGTTCATATCCGACCACCATAAGGTTGAGATTTTCCAAGTTTTGTCGTTTCGCACGACTTACTTTAATGATCCGTGGATACTACCTTCGCCATCAGCCACGATGGATGGGGCAGGGCACCCAGGCATGTCCATGCCCTTGTCTGTAGCTGAAGTAGCGTACTCTTTAGTCCAACAAGCTTCGACCAACACAGATCCAACTCCTACATAAGAGTTAGATCCGCCTCTAGAGCCTATTTGGGCTTAAGGTTCTCTCGCTGACATCGATTTGTTAGACTTAGTCTTGCCCTATGACGAAGAAGTAATTGAAGCAATGACTAGTCCGGACAAACCCTGGGATGATCTGCATCACAGATCATACTTCCTCCCAGAGTTAAATAGAATCAAAGCTGGGGAATTCACCTTGACTATGACTGGAGATAGGTCTTGTCCTATTAATCCCTTAGCTACACACAAGGTCTATGATGAGGGTAGTATGGAAACCATCATTGAAACCATACCGATCAATATCTCCAAAACCCCTGGCATCATGGAGAATGTTTTCATCGAAGCTGACTGCTCCCCTGGAGAGATTCAAATCTACACAGATCTATTTAAATAATTCCGCGACGTTTTTGCCTAGTATTATGAGGAAATGCTAGGCATCAATCCAAAAATAGTCAAACATGAAATCACAACTTATCCAGATGCCAACTCTTTTCGGCAGAAGCTTCGTCCAGTGAATCCTAGGAAGCAACAACAATTAAGGTTGAAGTTGAAAAACTGCTAAAAGCTAGTTTTATCTATCCTATCCATTTGACCCAATGGGTTTCAAATCTTGTGCCGATCAATAAGAAACAGGGCACGATTCATGTCTGTACAGACTTTCGTGATTTGAACAAGGCCTGTCCAAAAGATAATTTTCACACACCATTCATCGACCAGATAATTGATGAATGTGCAGGCTACGAGGCCTTCTCTTTCATGGAAATTTTTTCAGGATATAATCAAATACAAATCAAACCCGAATACCAACACAAAACGACATTCATTTGTCCATGGGGTACATTCGCATATCGTAAGATGCCCTTTGGTCTCAAAAATGTTGGCACGACCTTTCAGCAGGCCATGTCTTTTTCTTTCCATGATCTCAAGCATATAGTCGAGGCCTATTTAGATTATTTAGCATCTCGATCTCGTAAGAGAACAGATCATCCCACACACCTCCCAGTTATGTTTGAGCGATGTCGCTACTTTCAGATTCTCTTGAATCCAAACAAGTGCAGCTTTTGTGTAACATCAGGACGTTTGTTAGGCTTCATAGTGTCAACAACAGGGATAATGGTCGATCCTCTCAAGGTTGAGGCAATAATTTAGTTGCATGCCCCACGCACAATCCTTCAACTTCAGAGTCTATAGGGAAAGGCGAATTTTTTAAGATGTTTCATCGCTAACTATGTCGAGATCACAAAGGGCTTTATGTGCTTATTGAATAAAGACGTTCCTTTTTATTTGGATGATGTCGCTCAATGCTCTTTCGAAGCGTTGAAACATGCCCTCACAACTGCCCCTCTGCTTCGGCCACCTAACTATAAAAAATATTTCTTATTATACTTGGCTGCAACAGAATCAACCATCGGCATGATCTTAGTTCAGGATGATGATTTGTTCTCAGAATATGTGATCTATTACCTGAGCTGAGGCCTAGTCGGACTAGAATTCAATTATTCTCATATCAAAAAACTTGTGTTGGCAGCAGTCTCTGCTAATCAACGGTTTCGTCATTATGTTGTGTTTCGCAAGACCACTGTCATTGCTGTTGTGAATCCATTCTAGTACATGTTGACATGATAGGTAATAGGCAAAAAGATCAGTAGATGGATAGTCGTCCTCTAGGAGTTTGACTTAGATTTTGTTTCATTGAAATCCAAAAAGTCACTAGTCTTCGTAGAAATTATTTCGGAACTTCTGGTTGAGTCAAGTGATGTTGTGCTTGAAGAGTCGCCTATCAGAGGAGATATGTTTTTGATCACATCTTCGGATCCCTGATACGGATATATACTTATCTATCTCAAGACTTTGAAGTGCCCCACCCCTGTTTCTCATGATGAGCATCATTGTATATGCCATCAGGCCAAGAATTATCTCATACTCGATGATACATTGTATCGAATAGGTGTAGACTGCATCCTGCGTCGATGTCTCACTCACGAAGAAGCAGTTATCGTGCTTAACGATTTCCATACCGGAGCATGTGGTAGTCATTTGTCTAGGTTGGAAACAGTCCAAAATATTTTACGAGCAAGTTACTTCTGGCCTACACTAATCAAAGATTGTATCGAGTTGGTCAAGAAGTGCCACCTGTGTCAGATATTCTCTTAGAAGATGAGGGCACATCTCGCTCCCATGTTTCTTGTCATCACGATTGGTACTTTCACCAAGTGGGGGATTGATTACACTACATGAAACCCTCCTTCAGCAAGGGGGAACCATTATATCATTGTAGTCGTAGACTACTTCACTAAGTGGGTCAAAGATATGCCAATGTTTAAAGATTACGGAGAGATTGCGACTCTCTTTTTATTCAACTAGATAATAGCAAGGTTCGACATCTCGAGAGAGATTGTCACTGACCATGGCAGTCACTTTCAGAACCAGATGATGACCAAGTTAACATCAAATCTTGGGTTGTGGAAAGAACATTCGTCACCCTACTACCCCCAAGCAAATGGTCAAGTGGAAGCTGTAAATAAATATCTTAAGACCATCCTACAGCGAAGGATCAACTTAGCCAAGTCAAATTGGCATTTGATGTTATACTCGGCATTATGGGCTTACCAAATGTCTATTAAGACTGCAACTGGTTTCTCACCTTTTCAACTTGTTTACGGGATGGAAGCAGTCTTTCCTATCAAATGTTAGATCCCGTCCCTAAATTTGGTAGTACAATTATTGCCAGACACTTCTCCACTTGAAGAGAGGTTATTATACCTTGAGCGACTCAATGAGAAGCATCATGATGCGGCCCTGGTCAATGAGGATCACAAACATAAATTCAAGTGTTAGTATGATCGGTCTGTTCATCCTCGGATTTTCTCTGAAGGTGACCTTGTCCTGGTCTATGACCAAGATAAGGACCCCCAGGGGGCAGGAAAATTCAAACCCACGTGGTTCAGACCTTTCGTCATAAAAGAGGTTCTTAAAAAGGGTGCTTATCGTCTGGTCGACTTTGAGGGAAATGATTTGGCAGAGCCTAGAAATGGGCTCTACCTCAAGAAGTATTACTCATAGGTAAGTCACCATGGGTAACTTTTTGTAACATATGTATAGTATTTGTACTATTACTTTCTAGTTTCTTTTAGTATTATGGACGTGTTTTTTTTTATGTTATCTTTCATCACTATGGAAGATGTCAAGTGAATCCGAGGTATTCATTGGGTACATAGAAGGTGCTAGCTGACACACTCAGAGGCTTGCCTCTGCAGCTTGGGTAATTTTTACACCTCGAGGCCAGTTATTATCTTCCGTAGGTATATTCTTAGGTGACACCACAAACAATGTCGTCGAGTATAGTGCAATTATTGAGTTTCTTCGTGACGCCCTGTCATTTGGTATCTCTCATCTCCAGGTCTATCTAGACGCTCAGCTGGTTGTGTCTCAGTTAAATAGAGTCTACCGTGTTCATGATCCAACCTTACACCGACAATTCCTTAGGGTACGTCTCTTAGAATGAAGCTTTGATTATACTACATATTTTCATGTTCCTAGGAGATTAAACCAAATTACAGATACTCTAGCTAATCAAATTTTAGATTGGCATCTCACACACATATGAAAGGACATACATATAAACATGTAAATACATTTGTAAAGGAAAATATGATCCATAATACACAAAAAGACATAAAAATCCATATATAATATCATAATCACCAGAGTACATAGGTGGACACGAGCACCTCAAAAGTATGACCAGTAACAATTCATGGGGCTTATGACCTCAAAAAATATATACAAGTAGTGCTCTTGGCACATGAAAAGTCTAGACAAACTAAGGTCAGGGCCTGTGGGCCCTGTTGTAATGATCAACAACGTTTGCCAAACACCGAAACAATCGGACCCACATCTGTGGTGCCCCCACTACATGAGGATGAATAGATGGTGGCAGATACTCAATCTCTACTATAGGGATTTTGCAAGTGAGTGAGGTAAATTTTCACTCGACTCGTCTCAAAACCCTCTCAGCCTCACTGGATGGAAGCTCTCCTGCTTCTGTTGGTCCCCCTGCGGTGGCAGGTGCGGCCCCTGGCCGAGGACAACGCTTGTTCCTCGCATAATCAATAGGTCTCACTAGTCCTACATCTGCACACAATAGACACATATCTGTCAAATACTCTGGTATAAAAGAAATAATATAAAAAAAAAAAACATAAAAATTACATATGTTCCA
>ML782164.1:209666-236259 GCA_009831015.1 Picea engelmannii
ATGTTCCACAAAAAAAAAAAAAAAACAAGCAAAACAACGATGCAAACATACCCATCTCTCCTCGCTCTGCACCAAGAGGTACTGGTATCTCAGGATCTCTCGAGAAATCAATCCAAGAATAAGGGTAATCCTCTATGAATGGTATCTGTCATGAAAACCAAGCGAAGAAAACATCATCAAAGGACTCATTCGTCCTTCCACCACCCTATCGTGGCAGTAACACTGCCCATCTTTAAACCACAGGAAGAGAGGCCTGATGTCCTCTTACCACCACTCGAGGACTGAATCTCGGAACTCTTTCAAAGAATAAAGATCATAGAATCATTCTGAACCCAAAGTTCCTCTGTGTCCGCGACCAGCAATCTGTCAGCTGCATCTTCATACAATCTGGTAGTGTAGTGCTCCAGTCAAATATTTGTGCATTTAAGCACTGGACTTCACAGTTCATCTGTGCATGGTATGCCTGATGTAGAGCCATAGAACCAGTCATCCTCCCAATAAGAAACACAATCGCCTACAGTGATAAGTCTGTGATCTTGCTTATGGGCACCTGTGAGCTTGATTGGTCTGTACCAGCCTCAAAATAAAGTCCTATAAATTTCGATATGTTATGAGGCCCTGAAGGAAATGTCCGAAAATTGACTGGTTCCTCTCTCCTGGAGAGGCCAGTCAAAAAATATATGTCCTCTGTAGTGGGCACTAGTGACTAGCCCTCTAACATAAATGCCTTTGCGTCAGGATGCTAATAATCAACCAAGGCATTCAGTAGCCTAGATTGTGCCCGCATAAAAGGACATAGGAAGAACTTGAGTAGCCCACATTACATTAAGGAAGCAATAGAATTGGGGTCTTCCCCGACCAACTCACTAACCTCCTCATGCTCTCTTTCCCTCTAGTGAACATACATCCTGCAAAACACCAAGTTTAAGAGGGTTAACCCTTGTTGTTTTTTTTGAATTTTTTCATTAAATAAGGGTGTCCATGCGGGCTGTAATGATGATAGTCATGTGTAAATGCGTGCAGGTTTTCCTCTGCCTGAATGTACAGGTGGCCTATCATAAGACAACCCGTGTGGACCTAGGGCCAACCTTTTGAAGGTCGACGCCCCCCCAAAACTTGAAACCAAAAGCATAAATAAAGATTGAAATTGCAAGAGGAGAGAGTTTATACTTACTTGGTTCAAACAGATGGTCGTTTCGTCCACTGTAGCTCCCAGAATCACCACTTTTATCAAAGGGTTTTTTTTTCTCTAGAGTCAATTTCCAAATCACCAATGGTGAGAATGAGGTGCCAGCTTCTATTTATAGACTTTTTGGCCTCCTTTTATCACTTTTTCGGCCCCCCTTATCATTTTCTTTAAACCAAAAACCATTTAGAGTGATTCAGGAGTTGCGTTGGAAGGGTATGATCGGGTAACATGACATTTTTTTGGAGTTTTGGGTAAATATTTGATGGTCCATGGAAAAACCTCAGATGATCAACTTGAGCATGTAGGTTAGGTTTACACCCTAACTTTTGTATCTCGTTGTCTTTATCCCTTTTCCATAGGATCTATCCCATCAGGTTGTGACACAAAACTATCATTGCTACTTTAGAAGTGTCACGAGTTGGTGGTAGAGCTTACCGGAACATGGATGCCCTAGGTAGATCCTAGTTGCATTATGGTGTCCATATTATCTCTTATGAATGTAGGCTCGGGAGTCCTTGTTGTTTTTCCTAATTATGAGTTAGAGCCTCATTTGCATGATTCTTTTTCACTCTTGACCTCACCCTTCGGACTCCTAAAAAACATAACGGGTCTTCTTTTAAGCCCTTTTCAGACCCTCTAAACATGAAAATATTGTCGAGCGATCTTATGGCCTTTCATGCTCGTTAAACTGAAATTTGAAGTCACGTCTATCCGACGGTAGTTTACCCATTTTTCGGTCCGAACGGTCAATTGTACAAACAAAGGTATAGTCTAAGGAACTTCATTTCTCTAGAAGAGTACTCTCAGGTATCATTTTAACCCTTTTTCAGGCCTGGGGTACTAAATGTATGAAAAAGGACCCCCACGGAGTCCATAGTTAATCTCTTTTCAGACTCCCTAAAATTGAAAAGATCGTCGAGTGACCTTATTCTTTCACACTTGTTAAAATGGTCCAGAAGAACATTCCTGACGGAGTCCATAGCTAAGATTTTTTCAGACTCCTTAAAAATGAAAAAATGGTCGAGTGATCTTGTCTTTATCACACTTGTTAAAATGGTTTTGAATAGATGTCTTTTCGGTGCTAGTTTACCTCTTTTTCGAACCGACTAGACTACCTTTGAAAAAGGTACCCAGTGGAGTCTCCTTTTACATTTTTTTAGGCTCTCTAAATATGAAAAACCATCGAGCTTACCTTCTCTGGGCTTGTTAAATTCACATCGAAAGATGTTACCATTGTGTGTTGTACTAATCACATTTGCATACCCACGTCTTTGGCCTAATGCTAGCACCATGTTGCTCTCAACTGAACCATCTAAAGCATACCTTATACGCAAGCCCTGTAGCCCTGTGCCTCTGCGTATTGACACCTTTGTCCCCTGGAGGATTTTTCCTGTGTCCTTACTTTGAACATCAGTCTTGTCCCTATGCCTTGAACTTGTATGTTTGCAACACACGTTCCTCCTTTGTAACATAACATTCTTTTATTCTTTTTCCAAAATTATTGAAAAAGACAAAAAAAATCAAATATACCCCAAAAAGAGGAAGGGAAAAGTATTTTCTTTATTGGCAGCATAATGAGTCACCCTTGGATAAAGCACATCTGTCTGTTTGTTCGTCAAACTCTGGGTTTTAATACGACCTTAGGAAGTTGTTCTCACTACATAGAGTTGTATCCTCCTCCATTTGGTTATTCTTCCAAACATATGGAGAGTTTGTGTTGCCTCCTGCCTCATAAACTTATGTTAATGCCATACTGCCTAAGTCTCATAATTTGTCGTGCTAGTATCCAAGGGAAGTTTTTACCAAGCCTGATTCAGCCCCTCTGTAGTTTGTCTCTTTCCCTCATACCCAGCCATCCTGAACGTCCAAATAAGTCTTTGTTTGAAATCAATGAAGCCTTCAGTCTGATCATCAAGATTCTCTAGTCCATGACCGACGAGCCATCGAATACCTCTGGGTAGTGAATTCGTACACTCATATTACACTCCTACCCAAGTTTTGAAGATTTTGAAGTTGTTGCTCAAGCTCTGAAGACTTCATCTCCAACCATCAGGCCTTATCAGCTTCTAAGAAGATGGATACTCTACATGTATATCTTTTTGATTTCGAGATGTAGCTCCGCTGTGTATTTCTTGTGGCTAAAATTTATATAGTTATATGACATGGATCTACAGTGTATTTGATTGGTAGCCATGATTTTATTTTATCCCGAGCATGGGTATGCCCGCCTCGGTGAGACAATTATTATTTTTGCAGATGACACCTCTCGATTTCTAGTCCCTAGGCTCACTTGTTCGGAATGTTGGTGAAGATTGTTAATGTATTTCGGCCATCAAATGCTCTTCTGACCTCACACATTAGGGGGCATATTTTATAACCCTAATTTGCACCAGACATGCTTACCTGGCATCAGGTCATATCAGATTCCTTCTTTTCCAAAACACTGTTGAACAACTCTTCTTAGAAATCCCTTTTATAAAGGCCCATGCGCCCTGCTCCATTACTGCACGTGTGTAAATGCTAGCTGACCCAAGATAGCCCACGTGTACCTATAAAAGCACAAAAAAAGGAAATTTTTTGATGGAACGCACAGCTTTGGGTAAGTTAACTAAACATTTCGGCCATGCATGGCCGAAGGTTCGACCAAATACCTAGATTTTTCTAGCCTATAGAAGAAGGGTTAGGGGTCCCATTTGAAAAAGGAGAATCATAGTAAAGAAACTATACCCGATTGCGCATTCCCTTTGTCCCAACCTTTTGCCATCCTTGTGCAAAGAGAAATATAGAGAAAATAAGTTGGAGGATAGTTGAAGAGGAGCCCAGGACCAGGTTCGTGGAGCAGTGGTCGGCTTCATCATTGTAATTTGATTTGTTGAAGTTAATAATAAAGAAGTACTTTTCCCATCCCAACATATGAGGTTTTCATGGTTTATTGCATATATGTTGATTGAATCTCTAACCCATTAATCTGTAGATCAAATGGATGTGGAGTTTGTTGTTTGTCTTTTGTGAATGCAGGTTAGCCTTGGGAGGAGAGTTGTAGTCAAAGAGAAATCACGCATGAAGAAGGATCGATATCAAACACTCGAAATAAGGTATTCTCACTTGATCTTCTTAACTACGTATTTTCTTAAGAATAATGGGGATTTGGTCCGGGATGATGATAGAAAGTAGGAATCTTTAGGTCTTTGCTGCATGCATAATAAAACCCTAAGTGCTAGTTTGTAGATGGATTTCCCACTCACAACAATTATGAATGGTCATTGATGTAGGAAAGGCAAGAATGTATACTACAAGCCCAATCCTCTCTAATATTTCAAATGGCCCACAATAGCGAGTTGCCAACCTTGAACAGCTTCACAACTTCAGGGAACTTTTGTTGGCATTTACTTTCAATAATACATGGTCACCCACTTTAAATTCCATGTGAGTTATTCCCTTATCAATAGAGATTTTCTTCCTGTCTTGGGAAACCTTTAAATTCTGTTTTATTTTCAACATTTTCTCTTCCATTTCCCTGAGTAAGTCTGGCCCAACTATTGCTCTATCTGTTGGGTTGTCCCAGCTTACCAGTGTGTTGCACCTTCTTCCATAAAGTGCCTCAAATGGGCTCATCTTTATATATGCTTAGTACCCATTGTTATAAGATAACTCTACTAAGTGTACATACTCTTCCCATTTTGATCCTTTATCCATCACATATATCCTCAATATATCCTCAATCACTTGATTCACCCTATATGTTTTTCCATCTGATTATAGATGATAAGTTGTACTAAAATTCAAATTTGTTCCAAATCCATTGAATAATCCCTTCCACAAATTTGATGTAAATTTTGGATCTCTGTCAGACACGATTGTCTGGATTATACCATGTAATCGAGAATGTTCTCTCATATAAACATAAGCAATGCTGGTTGCCTTGTGAGTGAGCTTTACTAGAATAAAATGGGCATTTTTAGTAAGCGTATCCAAATTTGAAAACGATTATTTTCATCAATCCAAAGAAATCGACAAATGTGCATATGACAACAGTGAAGGAAATGAAGAAAGTTTTGAATCAGGCGAAAGAACTTTGTTGTTGTGTTTTGCTTCTTTCAAATTGTTGAAGAAAAATATTTATAATGTTTGAAATCATAAATCCTCCATGCATGATGTTGAATATGAAGAAAGTAGTGGACTTGCCAATGAAAATTATCTTCCATTATGGTTTTCTTCCTTTGAATTGTTGAAAGTAAATCATGAGATAACATAGGATGAAGGAAATTCTGACTACATTCATAGAGACACTGTTCTACATGAGCAAATTGTTATCAGTGAAGAGGACCAACAACCTTGTCATACATTTAGTGACCCTATTGATGATTACACGGAAGGTTATTTCAGTTCTGATTTGCATCATGTGATCAACTACCAGCTTGGAAATAAAGATGATGGTCAATCAATGTTAGTGTTAGATATGGATTTCTTGCCACCAGGGGTTTCATTTCATCCATCACTGTCATCTGATTCAAAATTTTTTTATTTCCAGGAGTCTCAGCATAATGTTTAGCTTCTTTGTGGCAATCAACATGTTGAATTACATGAAAACAAGGATGCAGTGGAAGGAGTGAAACATGATTTTTTTTTTATGCACGTTTTTGAGGATCCATTTGAATTTTGTTGGAGGATGTAAACAATCCCAATGTTTGTAATTTTTTGAGATTTGAATTTGTAGAGAAATTTTTAAATGAATTATTAGCATACAATTTTTGGAGCAAGCATGTGAAAAGAAAGTAAACAGTGGATAAAGTGCTTTCATGGTTGCATTAGAATTTTGATTTCACTTGACTGGCAGTTTTTTCAATAGTTAGGGTAGGTAGCTGTGAATAAGCTCAACATGGTGAGCATTTATTTCATCATTTTTTAGTTTGTATTTTCAGTTTGGGTTTACTTCAGTTACAGAATAAGTTGGTGGAGAAAGAGATTACAGGTTGCAGATCACAGTATATGGCCTGGGAAAATCGTAATGGATAACGCACCTAGTCTATTGTTCTTTTCTACCTCACAGGGAGGATAGCATCGCCATTGGAGCCAGTCATTAACACCATGATTTTCATAGCTAAGGTTAGAAGTTTGTCTGTAGTTTGCAAATTCATGCCTATTAGTACCAATATTTTTTTTAGCTCCTAGCATCATCCAACATCTCCAAGGTTCAGTTTCAAAAGGAAGCTTTATCATTTATTATTTCCATTTCCATTTGCAACTACACGCTGCAAAACTCACTGTGCACTACAAAATTCATTGTTCTCTCCAAAACTCACTACACACTGCAAAATTCATTATTCACTGCAAAATTCAATGCGTGCAAAATTCACTGTGCGCTACAAAATTCACTATGCACTGCAAAACTCATTGCATGCTACAAAATTCACTGTGCGTTGCAAAATCACTTGGTACACAGAAAAAACATATTTTCATCATAAATTTTAACTACTGATCTGGGTTATTCTAAAAGCAATTTTGGAGATGAATCATAAAATCATTGACTTGGTGACCAAAAATAAAACTGACCCGGTTTGTTGTTTTGGAGAAAAGTTGAAATCATCACCTACAGGTAAGTTTGCAGTGAATCCTGAAATTGCACAGCAAACTCTAACAGTTTGATAAATATGATTTGTAGGAAGGATGCCACCTATTTGAGGAGGTTCGAATGGGTTCTCAGAGAGTATTTAGATACCAAGGGACACTTGTACCTAATATTCAGCTCCACTAAATCTCCATGGAATGAGTTGGCTGTAGTTGCATTTTTTTTTAAAGACAGTTTTTAGGAATCAAGGAACTAGTTGTATTTTCTATTTGCCACATGTATCTAAGGCATAGAATCCAATGCATGGAGTAGGATTTGACCTCATAGAGATATTATTGATGTAATTTTATATTTAATGGGGGGGGATGACAATTGTACTGAGGAGAAGACTTGTTTATTTCTTTGAAGTTAATGCAGAAGTTTCCTCTTTCTGGAATTTGAGATTCACCACGGTGTTTATGTTCAGTATGTGTTTCTTATATATCATTTCCATGATTATGTTTTTCTTCTAGCATTTTTTAAGAGTAAGTGGTAGGAATTCATCCATGTTTGATGCTCCTTTCACACTGATGTTGCTTGTTATGTGTAAATGGTTACTTTTACATAATTCATCTTTATTTGATGCTCTGCTTAGTAATTAATCTTTGTGTCCTTTCTTATAAAGATGCACTGGAGATTCATCCATTGATTGATGCCTGTAGTGTAGTGGGCTTTATTCTCCTTTCCAGATCTCATTTCATATCATTTATTTGCTGATCATATCACCTATTTTTCCTCAAATCTGTAGGAAGAAACCAACCAGTTGTTGACTATAAAAACATTGAAATTCAGGCCTTGACTCAATTACCCAATGGTACCTTTTCCTTGTTTGTCCTACCAACCCTTTAAAAAAAAAGCATGTCCTATTGCAGAATCTGACCTTTGTTCCTTTATTGATGAAACCCTTGATTTATTACCAGTCATTAGAAATCTGAGAGAGCCCTCTCTTGTTGTATAGGTCAAAATACAATCTAAAGTTGGTTGAAACAGTTACCTCGGGGTTTTCTTTGATATAGCCCAAAGAAATTTCCGAGTGTTAAAACACACTATACCATGGAAGGTGCATGCAAAATGATATCAAACAACTCACTGAATTAAGTGCATTTGCATTTACATTTATAGTTTGGGTTTGGACTAGGGGCATTACATTCCCCTCCCCTTATTTTTGCATTGTCCTCAATGCAATATATACACATATACAACCAACATTTCAAATATCCTAAAAGATGTGCAGGTATTCTGCCTGCATAGCATCTTCATTCTCCCAAGTTGCGTCCTCATGATGGTACCAGGTCCATTGGACCTTTACAATCTCTATGGATTGATTCTAGAGTTGTTTGATTTTTTGGTCTAAAATGCGTACTTGATGTACTTGGAAACAACCTTCTTTCTCCACCTAAATAGCTTCCCAATCAATAACATGATTAGCATCAGGTAAATATTTCTTAAGCTATGATATATGAAATACATTATGAATGGTCATTGATGTAGGAAAGGTAAGCATGTATACTACAGGCCCAATCCTCTCTAAGATTTCAAATGTCCCACAATAGCGAGCTACCAACTTTGAACAGTTTCCCAACTTCAGGGAACTTTTGTTGGCATTTACTTTTAAGAATACATGGTCACGCAATTTAAATTTCCTATGAGTTATGCGGTTATCAACAGAGCTTTTCTTCCCATATTGGGAAACCTTTAAATTCTGTTTTATTTTCACCATTTTCTCTTCCATTTCCCTGAGTAATTCTGGCCTAACTATTGCTCTATCTGTTGGGTTGTCCGATCTTACCAGTGTGTTGCACCTTCTTCCATAAAGTGCCTCAAATGGGCTCATCTTTAGAGATGCTTGGTACCCATTGTTATAAGAAAACTCTACTAAGTGTATGTACTCTTCCTATTTTGATGGTTTATCCATCACATACATCCTCAACATATCCTCAATCACTTAATTCACCCTCTATGTTTTTCCATCTGATTCTAGATGATAAGTTGTGCTAAAATTCAAATTAGTTCCAAATCCCTTGAATAATCCCTTCCAAAAATTTGATGTAAATTTTGGATCTCTGTCAGACACAATTGTCTTGTTTATACCATGTAATCGAGAATTTTCTCTCATATAAACATCAACAATGTTGGTTTCCTTGTGAGTGATCTTTACTGGCATAAAATGGGTGTTGCACCTCTTTCATCACCTTAGTGAGCAAAATAGAGGTGCTTGCAAGCTTAGTTGGGTTTGCTAAGCAGGACAGCCGTAAGGATAAGGGTTAGAGAAAGAAATATAAAACAACAACTAAGAAATAAACTAAGAAATAAAACAACAACTAAATTAATGAACATAGGGACATAAGGACAAAAGAAACAATGAGACCCATGTCACCAATGCTAAGGCTGATATTAGTGAAACAAAACACCGAGAAGAAAGACGACTATGAGTCCCTTCTTCCTCCAAGGGAGGGCTCTTAGACCCCCACAAATAAGATTTTCTTACAACTTTGAAAATGAAAATGAAAATGGTGAAAGAATTCTTTGCTAATCCACTCAAGGGGTGAGATGGATTGCCCAATGCAATGATGCTATTATATTCTTGATGAGAATAGAGGATTCCTCAAGAGAATAGTGGCAACATAACTTTGCTATTGAATTCCTTGAAAAATGAAGTGCATCCATGGCCTTTTTATAGCATTTCTTTGAGGTATTGTCCAATTAGTTTGTAGTGTGTAAAGAGGCTAATTAGGGCATTTCTAGGTCTTTGACCAGCTACCCAATCGAATCCAATCCAGATTTGAGTGTCAAATCATCTTGGAAGATGAACTAGAAGTGGGTGGGAGGCCGACCACTCTCATAAATGCGTCGTTTCTCAGGTGCATGGCTTTTTGCGACAACAATCGTGCATCATGCACATGTGCACGATTCTTTCCTTTCTATTTGGCACATGTGTGCACACGCCCTATGTCTTCATAGTGCCCTTTAATTTTGTCACTAGTTGTATATTTTTTTACCCTTTGGAAATTATTTTGTGGTAATTTTGGTGCATGGGTGACCTCATAACTGTGTGACGATGTTGAATTATTGTAACCATTTGCGGATGAAATTTCAATGATAACAGATGCCCCCTTATGGATGAGGTTAGGAGCATATGTATAGCTGAAATCCATCAATGTTTCTTCTACTGAGAGTGTTGTTGTAAGAGAGAGAAATAGTGGGATTGTCAAGAGTTACCCGTTGGAGGGAGAAGGGAACCTGTAGAACCTGACCTTCCAGAAGGTGTGTAAAAATAAACAGTGTACAAATGAGGTGGGCATGCCCCATGCTTGTGTCATGTAAAGCAAAAGAGGAATGATGTGTTGATGTAGACAACTGCAGCACCCTTGGGGGCGGTCATGATAAAGGAAGAAGACAAGTCTATGGAGGAACATACTTTGAATGGTGGGCAGTGACATCTGTAAGAAATATCACGGATTCTGTAGGCATTGATAGCCCAACCCAGTTCATAGGTCTTCGGAAAATATAAGAAATAACTGCAATAGTCACAAAGTAAGACCCACCGTAACATGAGAAAGTGTTGAAGTCGAATGTTACGGGGGTCAACGACAACAAGGAGAAATTGTAGTTCCCCCTGTGTCATATGAGATCTCTCATTGGAAAGGTAATGAGAGTCAAGATATTGTCGCCCTTATGGAAAATTGTGCTGATGTCAACAAAAAAGGGGGACACGACTCCTAGAAGTAAAGGGCTTCATGAAATCTACTAGGTGAGGTGATGAACTGGAGGAGGTACATGGGCGAAGTCAAGATGGATGAAGATGCAAGACTGCCCTTGGTTGGTGGTATCTGCAAAGTATAAGTGGCCGCAACCATTCAACTAAGTCAAGTGTCAGGAGGCCAACAAGATGTGGGATAAGTTGTGCCAGAGGTGGGACAAAGTGAACAAACTCAGAGGGCAGAGGTAAGTGGCCTGTGGGATACTCGAAGTATATGGAAGATGCCAACAAGGGTGAATGATAAGGGTTTCCCCAACCAAAGGGTGACATGGGTTGATTTTGCCAAAAAGGGAAGAAGGTCGCCAAAGGTGACGACAAAAAGGCAATGTAAATGCTGGAAACAAAGGCGTTTGTACAATAAATAAAGAATAATTTGGAATGAGTGTACAAATACAGAAATGGGTGCCCCAATGTAATATGGTTGGCCCGGGTAGGGCACAATTTTCTTAGAGAACTGGTGGAGGGTGGGGGCCCCATGGGTGGGTTTCTGTATGAGGTAGGTGAAATGGAGGGAAATTTGCAAAGGGGCAAACTGATTGTGGATGAAATGGAGGGTTCATGATACTGCAGAGGTGTTGTCAAAAATAGAACCTTAAAGAGATAATCTGGGAGTCTGGTGGGAAAGCTAGCAAAATGAGGAGAAGGAATATGTGGCTGATTCGCAACATAATGTAAGACTATCGAGACTCCCATCCCTAAAGGGTTGAAAAATAGCATGAGTGTCAATGTGCAAAAGGGTGCTATGAATGGGAAAACTCATGTGGGGGAGAGTGCTATCGGGTGACAGTACCGAAGATGCAAATGGAGGTGTTGGTACTGCAGAGCCAGAGATGGGGATCCTAGAGGAAAATTTCAGAGGGTGTGACTGGAGATGAAAGTGAGATTCGGAGGGAATGATTACATGCCAGTGCTAAGTATATACCTGAAGTGATTGCGTTGATGTAGGATGACCAAGTACCTCCACACATGAAAACCAAATACCCGACGTGAAAAACATATGAAAAGAATCGAACATATGAGCATTTATTTGATAATTTTGAATATGGGCATGTGTACCTAGTCAGGGTATGAAAACAATGGCGCCCCAGGGGCTCAGGATGAAAAGTGGCCCGGGGACTGTCTTGATGTAGATGATGGGATGTTGATCCTGTGGCTGAAGACAGATTGAAGAATGGACACCCAGAGCTCTCAAAATGGTGAGTGGAAGTTTGGTGAAAAGGCCTATATATAGCTATAGGGCCCACATTGCCACCTCATTTGTACTTTCTTCCAGAGTGACTGGATGAGAGGTATTTAGAGGAGTTTTGGAGATTCTGAGAGAACGAGGCAGTCGATCAAGGACCAACGAGTTTTAGGTTAGTATTCTGATCATCCTGCATAGAATTAGGTTTTCTATTTTTGGGCAGGGGTTGTACGGAGGGCTGTACAGGGGGTTTTTGGGATGTGGGACCTCAAGTGCGTGGGTGATCTGGAAATATGCATGCACAAGTGCGTGCCTATTGTCTGGATAGCTGCGCATGGGGTCACCCGTAAGGGGGATGAAGGCGCGGATTAGGTGCGCTTTTGTTGGCGACACAACCGCACATGTGTGTGCAACTATGTAGTGGACATGCATGCTTTGATGCGCGTCTGTGTTCGTGGCAGGGGTGCATGGAGGTGCCCCTGTAGGCTGAGCAGGTGATCACTTATGTGTGCCTATGGGATGGACTGGCGCTCCTAAGTGTTCTCCTGTGGAGTGAACAGGCACGCATACATGCGTGCCTGTGGCAAAAACAGGTGTGCATGTGTGTGTGCCTGTGGGTTTAAATAGCCGTGCCTTAGGGCCAAGGTTGAATGGTGTAAAAATTATCTTTTTAATGTTTTTTATGGTCAATGGGGCTGACCTGGGATTTTTTTATATGGCTGCAAGTGATCATTGTGCACGATGCCAATCGGTTGGTGAGATTGGGATTGGTCTCAGCTGAGGGATGTCGTGGCGATTGAGGATCTAGGGGTACGTGCTACTTTGGCAGCCTATGGGATATTGAAGTTCTTTGAGTGCTCATTGATACGGTGCAAGAGTAGCTCCTGCAGTTTCTTATCCGAATGTGGAGTCCGTACCTGCATTGTTTTATGGTGTGGGGAGAGCAGATCACCTTCACTGCGGTGGAGGATATATATTTTTTGACTGGGCTCCCGTTTCGGGGAATGCCCCTACCGGCGGAGCCGGTGTTACCTTCTGATGTGGCATTAGTGACAGTGGGTTGAAGATACTGTTCCAAGGTGAACTTTATGTTGGGCTATGTCGTGAGCATTGGGGCGATGGATGCTCTAGTGCATCACTGTATAGCAGCGATGGTTGTGAGGGTATACGGGTCCCTTGTGACTCAGTGGATCAGTGGTGGTCAACTAAGTATTATGGAGAGGCTACTGGTTGGTGAGCACTTCGCCTAGGGGCTTACGCTGCATGCCAAGATGGTAGGCTAGTTGGACCGTTGTCGGTCCACTGATACAAGAGAGTTTGCCTTTGGTTCTATTCTAGTGGCTTGGCTTTTGGAGAGGGTGCCTATGTTGCACCCTAGGATTTTATTGGGTTCTCATGGGGCACGAGAGCCATGACTGAGGTGGTGGTTGACTATTTTTCTTCACCAAGGTGGTGGCAAGGGAGGACACTTCTTCATGGCTGAGGCAGCGCAGGTGTGGCGACAGATGCGACAGGTGATATTGCAGTTCCCATATGCTAGTGTTGACTTCCGGAATGATCCAGGGGAGGTTTTTAATAATTGAGGTATGTTGATGAGTTTAATATGTAGTGATTATTTTTGAGATAACATGACATGTGTATTTGGTATAGATGTTGATACTATCTGTTGTTTGTTTGTATGTGCATATGTGGCACCTCGCAGGCGCGAGGTTGAGTTTTTGAGGGCATCAGCTAGCCAGGAGCTAGGGAGACAGCTGCGGGGAGGGCCGTGGGTAGGAGAGAGACGTCGGCATGAGGATGCTGAGGCAAGACCAACTAAGCCTGAGAGAGCAGCAAGGAGATGTCGGTTTGATGACCCAGGTGTCTGACCATCACATGCTACTCCGACAGATGCAGGAGCAAACTTTGAGGATATTCTCCGCTGCCTGGAGGCAGTGCTATAGGGTGTTCTTGAGGACATGTGGTTGTGTATCTAGGATGAGGTCATCCTGGAGCACTGTTTGGGGGTTCTGCCACCATGGTAGGTCATGGTACGATGGGCAGTAGTAGTAGGTGTTGCTATGACCGGACAGTTACCTCTCGATCCAAAGGGACCAGTAGTGGGTGGGGGACCACCGCCTGAGGGAGGGGTAGGAGGTGGTGCTCTAGAGGCACTGTGAGTGGTGCTCTATGTATTTTTTGTATTTTTGTATATAGGCTGGTGAGCCCATTTTGTATCGAGGTACTTTACTGGCATGCAGATACTTGTATTTTTGAATGTAAACATTTGGATGGCACTATGGATCGATTTATATATACATGAGTATACATTTTGAGATCTATGTGATGTTTACATGTGTTTTGTTAATGTGTTGATGATGTCTATTCTATATATGTTGTGACAGGTTTTAGATATGTTTATGTATGTGTAGAGGCATTTTGATGTGATATATGCCAGTCTAACACAATGTTAGCTAAGTTATCTGTAATTTGATTCAATTGTCTTGGAATATGTGTAAATGTAATGAAATCAAAATGTTGAGATAAAAGTCTAACCTACAGGTATTTGAGAAAGAGGCAAGGATCGCGGATGCGGTACACATTGTTGAGTTGGAGAACGACTAGTTGAGAGTCAAGAAAGACGCTAAGGTTACAAATACGATGATGTTGGGCATCGGCGAGGAGGCCAATGACGACAGTGTATTCGGCTTGGTTGTTGGTGGCTGAACTCAAACATATGTCACTTGAATGGAGCATTTCATGTGAGGGGGTATAGAGGGCCCAAGCTGCAGAAGTGAGATTTTGTGTCCAACGACTGGTGCCGTTAGTGTAACTGATGTGGTAGGCCGGTGGAGGAAGGATCTGTCAATAGCACAAATGATAGTTTAGACATGAGGAATGGAAAAAAGATTAAAAACACTATAAAATAAATAACCTAAAGTAGAATTGTTATGCTTTAGGCATAAAATTTCTTTAAGTACAACCCTTTGACGGGTTCTTTGAGAGAGAGGCCTTCAGGAGAGGCCAGGATGTATGCGCCTTTGGTGAGGCAATGTTGGATAATATATGGGCCATGCCATAGTGACTTGAATTTTCCATGACCAAAGGTATCGTGAGCGATATTGTAAGCAAGGACAAGGTCACCTTCGTGAAATGAGCGAAGGTTGACATGGTGATCAAAGGTGGTCTTTGACCATCGTTTAGTTGCCTCATTGTTCTGTAATGAAGATCGACGATCTTCATCCAGGGACTCTAAGTTTAGAAAGCGCTGCTCCATTGGAGCAGTGTTGGGTAATAGCTCAATTGCGGTGCGTAAGGTGGGAATTTCACACTCAATGGGAAGAGTGGCCTCAACCCCATGGACTAGATGAAATGGTGTGAAACCAGTGGCTATTTTCATGGTTGTACGGTAAGCCCATAGCACGGAAAATAGCATATGATGCCAATTGGTCTTATGTTTATTAACCGCGCACTGTAACATGGTCTTGAGGACCTTGTTAATTACTTCGACCTGTCCGTTAGACTGAAGGTAATATGGTGAGGCAGACTCATGGGAGAATCCTAACCGAGATGAGAGTTCGATGAAAATCTCATTCTCAAAGTGTTTCCCGTGATTGGAAACTAGTTGGAGTGGTACTCCAAAGCGGGATATGATGTGGTTAAAGAAAAAACGCGCTGCAGTGTCAGCAGTATTGTTGAAGGTGGGCATAGCTTCCACCCATTTTGTGAAGTAATCGACTATGACAACAATGTATTTGTGGCCATTGTTGGAGGGGGGATTACAGGTCATGAAGTCAATGCCCCATTTACATAAGGGGCCGACAGTAATGACTGGATGAAGAAGAGCAGGTGGCGCTCATGCTTTGTTGGTGTAAAGATGACACTTCTCGCATCATTTCATGGCATGAATAAAATCATGAAATAATGTAGGCCAAAAGTAACTTGATCAAATGATTTTCTGAGCACTGGACATTCCCAACAGATGCCCCCCACATGCATCGTTGTGGCAATCATTCAAGACTCTATCGGCCTCATCAATGATCAGGCATCGACGAAGAATGGTGTTGACCCCTCACCGGTATAATATGACTCCAATGAGGAGATAGCGGGGGGCCTAGTGGTGAATATGATGACGATCATCTCGTGAAAGGTGGTTACCGAACTTTTGATTTTGGAGGTAGACGAGGAGGTATTCGTACCAAGGATCATCTGAAGTGATGTAAAAGAGATGTTCGTCGGGGAAGTCGGTATTGACGGGGGCATTGGTAGTGTCAGAGGGGAAGGTCATGAAAAGTTTAGCGAGGATGAGATCTTTCTTTCTCTTGGGTGTTGAGAATTCAAGATTGTACTCCTGAAGGATAACGATCCATCAGGCAAATTTTCCATTAATTTGCCGACGACTAAGCAAGTATTGCATAGGGTTGGAATCTTCCACGACCTTAGTCGTGCAAAGCAGAATGTAATGACATAGTTTCTGGACTGCGAGGACGACTACAAGGGCTAGCTTAGTTGGGTTTTCTAAGAAGGACAGTTGTAAGGAAAAGGGTTAGAGAAATAAATATAAAAGAACAACTAAGAAATAAACTAAGAAATAAAACAACAACTAAATTAATGATCATAGGGACATAAGGACAAAAGAAACAATGAGACCCATGTCACCAATGGTAAGGTTGATATTAGTGAAACAAAACACCAAGAAGAAAGAGGACTATGAGTCCCTTCTTCCTCCAAGGGAGGGCTCTTAGACCCCCACAAATAAGCTCTTCTTACATCTTTGAAAATGAAAATGAAAATGGTGAAAGAATTCTTTGCTAATCCACTCAAGGGGTGAGATGGATTGCCCAATGCAATGATGCTATTATACTCTTGATGAGAATAGAGGATTCCTTAAGAGAATAGTGGAAGCATAACTTTGTTATTGAGTTCCTTGAAAAATGAAGTGCATGGCCTTTTTATAGCATTTCTTTGAGGTATTGTCCAACTAGTTTGTAGTGTGTAAAGAGGCTAATTAGGGCATTTCTAGGTCTTTGACTAGCCACCCAGTCGAATCCAATCCAGATTTGAGTGTCAAATCAACTTGGAAGATGAACTAGAAGTGGGTGGGAGACCGATCACTCTCATAAATGCGTCGTTTCTCAGGTGCACGGCTTTTTGCGACAACAATCGTGCATCGTGCGCATGTGCGCGATTCTTTTGTTTCTATTTGGCGCATGTGCACGCGCGCCCTATGTATTCATAGCGCCCTTTAATTTTGTCACTAGTTGTATAGTTTTTGACCCTTTGGAAATGCTTTTGTGGTAATTTTGGTCCATGGGTGACCTCATAACTGTGTGACGATGTTGAATTCTTGTAACCATTTTCGGATAAAATTTCAGTGATAACAATGGGCAGTTTTAGTAAGCATATCCACCACTATCATAATAGAATCATGTTTATTGTTTTTTCTAGGTATTTTGGTGATGAAATCCATTGTTACAACTTCCCATTTCCACTCAAGAATGGGTAATGGTTGTAAAAACCCAGTTGGGTGTCTATGTTCAGCCTTTACCTTTTGACACTCCAAACATTTGGAAATAAAATCAACAACTTGTTTCTTCATTCCTGGCCAATAATATTGTCTCTTGACAACTGCAATAATTTTTTGATAACCTGGGTGCCCAACATAAGGTACATTATTCATTTCTCTCAGTATCATATTTTTCAATTCCTGGGAATTTGGTACATAAATTATTCCCCTATATATGAGAAGTTCATCATTTTCTAGCTTACAGTCTTCAATTTTATGCTGCAAAATACTTGTTGTAATTTTACCACCAATTCCTTGTATTGCAAATATGATTTTGCAGCCTCCAAGATTTTGTCTTTCAAATCTGATTGGTACATGCTTATGGATGTAGCATGCAACTCATGCACCCTTTTTCTAAGTGCATCATCCACCTTGTTCTCTTTCCCTTTGATATGCTTTATATCAAAGTCATATTCAAATTCTAACCATCTTCTTTTCATGGCATTTAGAGTTGGTTGATCAAATAACAATTTCATACCATTATGTTTTGTCCTCAGCTCAAACCTTTTCCCTATGAGGTAGTGCTTGTACTTCCTCAAGTCATGCACTATGGCTGTCAACTCCAAATCATGAGTGCCATAGTGCCTTTCATGCTCCTTCATATTCCTTGATTCATAACATACAACAAACCCATTTTGAATGAGGACTCCACCAAGTCCTTATTTACATGCATCTGTGCATACAATGAAGTCTTCATTTGGATCTACAATCCTTAAAATTGGAGCACTCGTTAATAATTTCATCAAGTGTTGGAAACTATTTTCACAATCCAATGTCCACTCAAACTTCACACCATTCTTTTGCAAGGAAGTGATTGGGTGTGAAATCTTTGAGAATCATTCAATAAATATCCTATAGTATCCTCCAAGGCCCATGAATGATCTTACCTCTATCACATTCTTTGGTGTTTACCATCCTCTAATGGATTATATCTTCTCAGGATCCACTTCTATCCCTTTCTCTGAAATTATATTCCCTAAGTAATGAATTTGATTTTGATAAAATGAACACTTGCTCAATTAGGCATACAATTGATGCTCCCTGAATTTTTTCATGTTGTTTCTCTGACTTAGAATATATAAGAATGGCATATAAAAATACAATGACAAAATTATCTCAGTATTCTTTGAAAATAACATTCATCAAACGCATGAAGACAACTGATGCATTTGATATCCCAAATAGCACCACTGTGAATTCATAATGACCATACCTTGTTCTGAAAGAAGTCTTGCTGGTGACTTCTTATTTAATTCTTACCTGATGATAACCTGACGTGAGATCAATATTGGAGAATATTTTTGCATCTTTCAACTGATGAAAGAGGTCATCGATCCTTGGAAAAGGATACTTATTCTTTAAAGTTACTTTGTTCAACTGCTTGAAGTAAATGCAAAGTCTCAAAGTCCCATCCTTCTTATTCACAAATAAAACTAGGGCACCCTAAGGTGACACACTTGGGCGTATATAACCCTTCTTTAGGAGTTTTTCAAGTTGCATTTGAAACTCCTTCAGTTCTAGTGTAATCATCCTGTAGGGACTCTTGGATACTAGAGTAGCTCTAGGAATCAAATTTATGGAGAAATCAATGTCTCTTTTAGGGGGTGATGTTGGTATTTCCTTAAACACATCTTCAAACTCTTTTAGGACTACATAATCTTCAATTTTTGACACTCTATATTTAGGTGTTTCTTCCATATGTGCTGCAAATATTTGACACCCTTTTCTATAACATTTCTTTAGCTGCAATGCTGAAATTTATCTGATGGATACTGCCATGGGAATTTCCTGCACTGTCCTTAGGTTCCTTTCCTCATCCAAGGAAGTAAATTCCTTTTTATGACAGTCTAGGATATCATGATGTTGGTCCAACCAATCCATCCCAATTATACATTCATAGGAGGATAAAGGAAAGATGCTCAAATCTTCCTTGGTGTTCAGTCCATTCATGTCCATAGGACATGACTTAACCATCTCATTAACTTTTCTTTTGGCTTTGATAGCCAACTGCACCAACCAATATTTCCCATGCTTGCTTCTTGGAAAATGCAAACTTTCCACCATCTTAGGATCTATATAACTATGACTAGCTCCTGAATGAATTAGAACATAAATGGTTTGGTTGTTGATCATACCTTCCACTTCAATAATATGTGATTGCTACTCTCCTTGCTTGTTTTCCATGGTTTCATAGATCCTTGGTACATTTCTTCCCATGTCCTCCACTATTTCAGCTTGTTGTACATTGTGAACAATCCTCACTTTTTCACCTCTACGAGGACAATCTCTATAAATATGATCTCCTTTGCAACCCCAACATTGAATAGGTGGTTTCCTTGGCCTTTGACCCCTTATCTCAATCGTTTTGGGTTCTCTGGAATTTGGTTGTCCCTGAGGGATATTTCCAAAGAATGGTGACTTAGTCCCCTTCTTCCTCTGATCCATCTTGAATTTATTCTTGTCTTCCCAATATTTTTGGAAAGCTGGCCTTGTTTTTTGTTGATCATATAGGCATTTAGATCTCCTTATGGTCTCCTCCAATGTTTTGGGATCATCATATTGTATTTTGTCACTGATGAATGATGGAAATCCACTCAAATACCTGTGAACCTTAACTGTCTCATCCTTTATGAAAGAAACATAATTTATCAATTCTAAAAACCTTCTTTCATATTCATCTATGGTCATACTCTCATGTTTGAGTTCAAAGAACTCTTTCATTTTCTTGTCATAGTATCTCTTAGTCAAGTATTTCTTTTCAAAATACTTCTTGAATTTCTTCTAAGTAACATTTTTATCTTTAATGTGTTGCACCTGCACAATTTGATCCCACCACATGGATGCCTTTCCCTTGAGTTGATAGATGAAAATTATTCCTTTTGCATGAGAAGAATAATTATGCAATTGAAAATATTTTATCATGCCCAACATCCATGTCTTTGCATCTTCATCCTTCTTGTTCTCACCATCAAATGTAGGAGGTTTGATTTTGGTCATTTCTCCTTGTATCTCATCCACCCTAGACCTCTTATGCTTCCTGACAGGGGATGGACTTGAGCTACTATGTTCTATATTATTGGAATTCCTTGGGGAGTGATGGTTATGTCTGCTAACACTTATTGTTCTTCTTTTCTCATCAGGAGACCCGTGATTTCCTGATTTTCTTGAGCCACTCTCCTTATCCAAATTATTTTCTATTATGTTCAAACTCTGCATTAACTTCATGTTGAATTCCTCCTACTACTCCTTGGCTTTCATAATCCTTTCATTATCAACTTTATGTCTTTGGATATCCTTTTTCAAAATTTTAATGGTCTCTACCATATTCATGTTTTCTTCCTTTTCTTCTCCATGTCCATTTGAGTTTGTTCCTTCAATGCCCATATGGACATCCATCCCTCTGATCTCATCTTCCTGAGTCCAATGCCCCTACGTATCTTCCATCCCTCTACACTCTATGTTGATCCTAGTATGATCTAGTTGTTGTTGACTCTGCAAAATGTGTCAATCCTAGTTTGATCTAGTTGTTGTTAACTAACTCATCAATTTCATGAAAAATATTAACCATTCTAGTTCAATAATATATTTTTGGAAGGTTTACAGTTGGGAGTGAGCTTGTTATTGATGGCAAGAACAGCGATGGCAAAGATCAACATGATCAGCGGCACAGTGATAATGGAAGAGGAGGAGAAATAGTGAATGTTGGATCTTATTTAGAAACCCCGATGACCGTTAGATATGAATTCAGAGAGGAGTAGCACACAGTAGAAGAGAACAGATCTCAGGCGTTCAATATAAGTGAGGGGTCCATCCATCATTGGATCAGGGAGAACCTGCACATTCATTAAAGAGCAAGGAGAAGCGGGTATACAAAATCTCGAAAGAAGGAGGATCGTCCATCTTTGAGCAGGACACGTGGTCATAGATCAACATTCTACTGACTAAAAAGTCAAAATAAGGAAGTGCTCTATCCTTCCAACTCGCAAAATGTGAAATGGCGAAATGATCTTAGCCATTGAATCAAGGTGTGATCTAGGCCATTAGATCCAGGAGGTGAATATGGAAAACCATGTCAAAAAGGATAGTCGTGGACCATTGGATCAAGAGGACGCGTGATGAAAAATTAGAGCACCACAAAGACTCCATTTCAGAGTTTTGCAGGTCATGAAATTCAAAGGAAAGAGATTCAAACTCGCGATATGTGAATTCACGAAAAGATTTGGACTGTCAGATCACCAAGAATTATGGACTGTTGATCATGCATAAACAAGGTCTGTGAAGTATCGAAATCATGACCAGATCTAGAATGTTGGTTCCATAGGACACATGGCAAAAGATCGTCATGTCGCTGACTGGAAAGTCAAAGGAACGGGGTTCCCTAACCTCTCAAATTTGTGATATGCGAAATCGCGAAACAATATTAACCGTCAGATCGAGTTTTGATCTGGATCATTGATCAGACTCCATCTCGGAGTCTCGGGTATCGCAACTTGGACTGATGAGAACCTCCATCTAAGGAATAGCAAGATGCGAGATCGCAAAACAATCAGGACCGTCAAATCACCAAGAACGTGGACCATTGATTAGACTCCATCTTGGAGTCTCAGGTATTGCGACCTGGAGTGATGAGAACCTCCATCTAAGGAACAACAAGATGCGAGATCACAAAATGATCAAGATCGTCGGATCACCAAGAACGTGGACCATTGATCTAAGCTCCATCCCAGAGTTTCACCTATCGTGACTTGGAGTGACGAGAACCTCCATCTAAGGAATTATGAGATGTGAATTAACAATGAGATCTGGACCGTCTATACACCAATATTCTGGACTATTGATCTAAGCTCCATCTAAGAGTCTCGCCTATCGCGACTTGGAGTGACGAGAACCTCCATCTAAGGAACAATGAGATGCGAATTCACGATGAGATCTGGACCGTCAATTCATCAAGATCGTGGACCGTCGATGAAGGTCGATGAAGGTCATAAGTTCGTGAAAATACTAAAAAGGTGAAATGAATGTAGCCTATGGTCACATCGGTGGAAGATGGGGGAAGGAGCTAGTGCAGACAAGCTCCTTTTCAGAGTTTCAGGGATCGCGAATGGGAGTGTCGAGACACTTGGTCACAAGAATGCCAAAATTCCAAAATGAATGCAATATCCCATGGATCCAATCCAACAGTGCAGGTGAATTTGAGTATGATCGGAGGGCTAATGTTGCTCTTCACAGTGTAACTACTAGAAACCATTGATGGTTTCTACCAGAAAATTCGAAGAGACTTCTGTGTGATCGCCAGAGGATCTGAAGAGTCTCCAAGATTCTTGTAGTGAATGAAGACTATTCTTAGAGGGGATTGAAAGATGGATGAGTGTTGAAGTCTGTAAATGAAACAGAAAGGATAAGCTCGACTGTTCCAGAGAAGACTAGGAGTCTCAACTACCAAAGAGGCTGAGGAATCTCAGCTGAACACCCAGTGATGTTGGATGCATAGTGGGAACCACCAGAGAAGCTGAAGAGTTGCGATGATCAAGCAGAGCACTCGAGATGTGGAGGAGATCGACACGGTGTGAGAATGCAGAGGCATTGCGCACATTGCATGCACAAGGTACACAAAAGCTATAAGCACACGGTACAGAGAAGAGATGTGTTGCTGTTGTGATGAGGGATTTAGGAGGGCAGAAGGAGGAGATTACAACAGCTGAAATGCAGAGCAGAAGAATGGTGGATCAAATGGATATGGAACATAGTGCATAACGTGAGAAGAACATAAAGCGTAGAGGAGTGTGCAGAAGACAATGATGCAGACAGAGTAGCGCAATATAGCAGAACATTGATAAGTCTGGTAAGCCAATGATAAATATTGTATCACTATGATAAGTTTCATTAGCAAATATTTATATTTCTTGGTGGTAGGGAGGTGTAAGGGAGGACTGGTGTCCTCAGAGGTTCAAGTGGGATCTTGAACATAGGGATTTTGTGCTTTCTTCTAGTTGGTGCTAGAGAAACCAGGGAGTTGGTGCTTCCTTCTAGTTGGTGCTAGAGAAACTAGGGAGTTGGTGCTTCCTTTTGGTTGGTGCTAGATAATCCAGGGAGTTGGTGCTTCCTTCTAGTGGGTGCTAGAGAAAAACAGAGAGTTGGTTCTCTCAGCAGGTTGGAGCTTGCAAAATAGAGGTTGTAGCCTCACAATGAGTTGGTGCTCATATGTATGATAATGTAAAGAATGTAAATAATACTTATCATATAAAGAAGAAGATGTTTTTACCCTATATGGGTTTCCTTGGGAAAATATCTATCTCTGTGTTTCTCATATATGTGATTGATGCTGAATGTGCCATTGCTTATTTCCCTGCATTATTGTGATCATCATTGAGTGCCTTGTAAAGAATTTAAAAGAAGCATAATTGTTTAAGCACGGGAACAACTGATTCACCCCCCCTCTCAGTTGTGCAAAAATTGGTATCAGAGCCAGCCCCTTCTATCTAAGGTTAGATCCTAGAGCTTAAACATGTCAAGCCATGAAGGAAATTTGACTAATAAGGCCCCTCTGTTCAATGGAACAAACTTTGCCTTCTGGAAAGTTGGAATGAGAACCAACATAATGGCTTTAGGTGCAGATGTCTGGGATGTGGTAGATACTGGTTATGTAAAGCCAGTTGTGCTAGCTAATAAGGATGACAAGCTAGAATTTAGTTTCAACACTAAGGCTATGAATGCTATCTTGAGTGGGCTTGCAGAAGCAGAATTTGTAAAAGTTATGCACCTAGGAATGGCCAAAGAAATGTGGGACAAACTCATTAGCAGTTATGAAGGTAATGAGAAGGTAAAGGACGCCAAGTTTCAAACCTACAGAATACAATTTGAACAGCTGAAGATGAAGGAAGATGAAACAGTTGGAAAGTACTTTCTGAGAGTAGAAGAAATGGTAAATCATCTAAGAAAATCTTGAGATCTCTCCTAGATAGGTTCAACCCAAAGGTCTCTATTATAGAATAACTTAATGATCTAAAAACCTTGGAGTTTGATCAACTTCTAGGAACATAGACTGCTTACGAAATGAGAATAGTTAAAGATAAACCCACCTCCAGAGAAGCATCATTCAAAGAAGACAAGAATGAGGATTCTGAGCCCGATGAAATTGAAGAAAAAATTGTGAAGAGACTGAAGAAGGAATCAGGAAAATACAAAGGTAAAATACCTTTCAAATGTTTCAACTATGGTAGAATAGGTCATTTTGCAAATAAATGTCCCCACAAAAGAAAGGATCAGATGTATGATGACGAGGAGAAGCATAAACACGGAAATTTCTTTAAAGAGAATAACTTTAAGAAGAAAAGTCTTTGCGTAAACACTGAGGATGATCCTTCAGATGATGAAGACTATGACTCCCCTATTGAAGATAAATTAAATGACTTCATACTTATGGCCAAAGAGGATTATGATAATAACAACATAGGAAGTGAAGTTAATGAAGAAGAAGTTGTGGTTGACATGGAAGGAGAACTGATCAGTGCACTGGAAGAGATTGACAGACTAAGAATTAAGAATAGAAAGCAAAGACAATTGATGATACAGTTCAAGAAAGACAGTAAAAAACCTGATGAATACCTTGTCCTACTAAAAGTAGAATTAGAAGAGGAAAAGAAAATCGAAGACATTCTGAAACGACAGTTATCAAAAAAGAATGCGAGATGTGAAGCATTAGAAGAAGAAGTAGTGAAAACTAGGAAAGAGATGGAGAATTTTCAAGCCTTGTATAATTAGAATCTGTCAAGTATCAAAGCCTCAGAAGGATTAGCCACCATCCTGAATCAACAAAGGAATCCAAAATTGAAAACTAGTTTGGGTTATGAAGAGGGATCAAGTAGTGGAAATCCAAGAAATGAAGAACCCATCAAGTTTGTCAAATGTACAACCAATAACAACAACGAACCTGCAGGAACAAAGGAAGACAATCAGCCGCCTAGGACAAGTAAGGTAAAAGATGATAGAACTGAATCTGTAGAACAAATAAGTAATGCACTCACTGCTGAAAGATGTCATCAGCCTGGAAGAAATCGATTTGCACAAAGAAGACAACCATTTCCTAGGTATAAAGAATTTTTCCATGGCTATTGTTTCTACTGTTCTAACTTTGGTCACAAAGCTGTAAATTGTTTCTTAAGACTTAGACATGAGCAATTAATATTTCAAAGTAATAAATACTTCCCGCAACAAAGAATGATACATTCAAGTAATAATCCTTCATAGACTGCAAATTTCCAAATTAAGTCTAGACACATACAACTAAGGAGGCCAAGAAATAATCAACAATCAATAAGTAGACAACACTGCAACAATAAGTTTGACCTATTGAATAATGAGGTTGAATGCTACACCTGTCATAACTTTGGACATAAATCTATTGAATGTCGGTTAAGGAACTATGAACCAGATTTGAAATCCCCTGCTGAAAATGTCAAGTTTTGGAAGAAGAAGGAAAGTGACAAGTGTGGATTAGTATTGTCCGCTCAAAGGAAAACGAACCCTTGGTATATAGACAGTGGATGCTCCAAACACATGATGGGAGACAAAGGCAAGTTTCTATCTCTAAGTGAAAGAAAATCAGGAAATGTAACCTTTGGAAATGATGCTCCAGGGAAAATAAAGGGCAAAGGGATGGTGAGATTAAGTAATGGAAAAGGAAAAGCCCAAGATGTTATACTTGTGGATGGGCTGAAACATAATCTTCTCAGTGTAAGTCAAATGTGTGACAGAGGATGTGAAGTGTTGTTCACGTCCAAGGACTACAAGATAAAGTCTGTAAACTTAGAACAAGTGGTGGCCAAAGGCATAAGAACAGAAAATAATGTATATGTGCTGAAAGAAAATAGAGAAGAATATCATCTAAGCAAACATGATGAAAGTTGGTTATGGAATAAGAGAATTGGACATCTGAACTTTGACCACTTAATCAAACTCAAAAAACTTGAGGCAGTAAAAGATCTTCCGAGAATATCAAAGCCCCAAGATTCAATGTGTAAACCCTGCCAAGTAGGGAAGCAAAACAAGACACAGTTTAAGTCCAAGAGCTTTACTTCAATAGAGAAACCACTCCAACTAGTTCATATGGATTTATGTGGACCATCAAGATAGGAAGGCATGGGGAAAGAAAACTACTTCATGCTAATTATCGATGATTACTCCAGACTTACTTGGGTTGCCTTTCTCAAAGAAAAAGCTGAAGCATTTGAGAAGTTTAAAATATTTAAGGCTTTAACAGAGACTCAAATAGGCAAGAGGTTAAAGGCAGTAAGATCAGATCAGGGAGG
>ML782164.1:237328-260600 GCA_009831015.1 Picea engelmannii
AAGATTAGAAGCTATCAGAATGTTTCTTGCCTATGCTTGTCATAAAAGGTTTAAAGTCTATCAAATGGATGTCAAGTCCTCTTTTCTAAATGGAGATTTAAGCGAAGAAGTCTATATGGAACAACCAGAGGGTTTTGAACTATATGATAACCCTGACTTAGTATGCAAGCTGAAGAAAGCTTTATATGGGCTAAAACAAGCCCCTCGAGTCTGGTATCACATATTGGATACGTATCTCAAAGAAAAAGGGTTCAAGAGAGGAAAAGTTGACAACAATCTGTATATTAAATCAGAGGATAATAATTTGCTCATCATATTGGTCTATGTAGATGACATCGTCTTCGGATGTAATAAGGATCCATTAGTACAATGGTTTGCTTCTGCCATGGAATCAAAATTTGAAATGTCTATGATAGGAGAACTGTCATTTTTTCTTGGTCTGCAAATTAATCAGAGGACTGAAGGGATGTTCATCTCTCAAGAAAAATATCTAAGAGAAATTTTGAAAAGGTTTCAAATGGAAGATTCTAAACCTATGGGTACACCTATGGTTACTGGATGTAAATTAAGCAAGGATGATGACTCACCTGATGTTGATCAAAGCTCATATAGATCAATGATTGGCAGCCTGTTGTACATCACAACATCTCACCCAAACATAATGCATGTTGTAGGAATGGTAGGAAGATATCAGGCTGCACCTAAATAGAGTCATTTGAAAGTTGTCAAAAGGATATTCAGGTATTTGAAAGAAACAATGACTTATGGCCTGTGGTATCCCAGAAATCAAAATTTTCAGCTAATTGCTTATTCAGATGTAGATTGGGCAAACTGTGTTGATGAGAGAAAAAGCACCAGTGGAGGAGCATTCTTCCTGGGTGACTCTTTAGTAGCCTGGCTTAGTAAAAAGCAAGGTTCCATTTCTTTATCAACCACAGAGGCAGAGTACATTGCTGCTGCTACCTGTTGCACTCAGGTATTATGGATGATTCAGACACTTGCCGACTTAGAGGTAAAATACACTGCACCAATCCCGATTCATTGTGATAACACTAGTTCCATCAGTGTGTCTAAAAATCATGTATTCCACTCCAAGACCAAGCATATTCCCATAAAATATCATTTTCTAAGAGAGCAGGTCACCAATCATATTGTTCAGTTCCATTACATTCCAACCACAAAATAAATTGCATACATTTTTACTAAACCTCTAGCCAAGACACCATTTGAATATCTCAGACAGAAGTTGGGTGTTATCCCGTCTCACATCTAAGAAAGTCCATCCTGTTAGGGGGAGTCTTCTATTAATTGCATATCTGATACCTCATAAAAATACTGCAAAATCTCAAGGGGAGCATGTTTTCTTTGACATTGATGTCAAAGGGGGAGAAAAGGAGTGGTCCAGATCGGATGCTATAGTTGGAGGTCCAAACAGATTAGCACAACCATTCAGGGTTGCAATCAATGCCAAAGGGGGAGATTATTGGAAGGTTTACAGTTGGGAGTGAGCTTGTCATTGATGGCAAGAACAATGATGGAAAAGATCAGCATGATCAACAATGCAGTGATAATGGAAGAGGAGGAGAAACAATGAACGTTGGATCTTATTTAGAATCCCCGATGACTGTCAGATATGAATTTAGAGAGGAGTAGCATGCAGTAGATGAGAATAGATCTCGGGAATTCGATCTAAGCATGGGTTCCATCCATCATTGGATCAGGGAGAACCTGCATGTTCATTAAAGAGCAAGGAGAAGAGGGTATACAAAATCTCGAAAGAAGGAGGATCGTCCATCTTCGGGCAGGACACGTGGTCATAGATCAACATTCTGTTGACTAAAAAGTCAAAAGAAGGAAGTGCTCTATCCTTCCAACTCGCGAAATGCGAAATGGAGAAATGATCCTAGCCATTGGATCAAGGTGTGATATAGGTCGTCAGATCCAGGAGGTGAATATGGTAGACCACATCAAAAAGGATGGTCGTGGACCGTTGGATCAAGAGGACACGTGGTGAAAAATCAGAGCACCACTAAGACTCCATTTCAGAGTTTCGCAGGTCGTGAAATTCAAAGGAAAGAGGTTCAAACTCACGATATGCGAATTCACCAAAAGATTTGGACCGTTAGATCACCAAGAATTGTGGACCATTGATCAGGCATAAAGAAGGTCCGTGAAGTGTCAAAATCACGACAAGATCTGGACTGTTGGTTCCATAGGACACATGGCGAAAGATCGTCATGTCGCTGATTGGAAAATCAAAGGAACGAGGTTCCCTAACCTCTAAAATTTGCGATATGAGAAATTGTGAAACAATCCTAACCGTCAGATTGAGGTTTGATCTGGACCGTTGATCAAACTCCATCTCAAAGTCTCGGGTATCACGACTTGGACTGATGAGAACCTCCATCTAAGGAACAACACGATGCGAGATCGTGAAACAATCAGGACCGTCGAATCACCAAGAACTTGGACCGTTGATCTGACTCCATATCGGAGTCTCGGGTATCGCGACTTGGAGTGATGATAACTTCCATCTAAGGAACAGCGAGATGCGAGATCGTGAAATGATCAGGACCATCAGATCACCAATAACGTGGACCATTGATCTAAGATCCATCCCGGAGTTTCACCTATCGCAACTTGGAGTGACGAGAACCTCCATATAAGGAATTGCGAGATGCGAATTCACGATGAGATCTGGACCATCAATACACCAAGATTTTGGACCGTTGATCTAAGCTCCATCTTGGAGTCCCGCCTATCATGACTTGGAGTGACAAGAACCTCCATCTAAGGAACAATGGGATGTGAATTCACGATGATATCTGGACCATCAATTCATCGAGATCGTGGACTGTCGATAAGGGTCAATGAAGGTCATAAATTCACAAAAATACCAAAAAGGTGAAATGGATGTAGCCTGTGGTCACATCGGTGAAAGATGGGGGAAGGAGCTAGTGCAGACAAGCTCCTTTTCGGAGTTTCAGGGATCGCGACTGGGAGTGTCGAGACACTTGGTCACACGAATGTCGAATTGTCGAATGTCGAAATGCCGAAATGAATGCAAGATCCATGGAGCCAATCCAACAGTGTAGGTGAATTTGAGTATGATCGGAGGGATAATGTTTCTCTTCACAGTGTAACTGCTAGAAACCATTGATGGTTTCTACCAGAAGATTTGAAGAGACTTCTGTGTGATCGCCAGAGGAGCTGAAGAGTCTCCAAGCTTCTTCCAGTGAATGAAGACTATTCTTAGAGGGGATTGACAGATGGATGAGCATTGAAGTCTGTAACTGAAACAAAAAGTATAAGCTCGACTGTGCCAGAGAATACTAGGAGTCTCAACTGCCAGAGAGGCTGAGGAATCTTAGTTGAACACGTAGTGATGTTGGACGCATAGTGGGAACCACCAGAGAAGCTGAAGAGTTGCGAAGATCAGGCAGAGCACTCGAGATGTGGAGGATATTGGTACGGTGTGAGCATGCAAAGGCATTGCACACATTGCATGCACAAGGTGCACAGAAGCTATAAGTACACGGTACAAAGAAGAGATGTGTTGTTGTTGTGATGAGGGATTCAGGAGGGTAGAAGGAGGAGAGTACAACAGCTGAAATGTAGAGCAGAAGAATGGTGGATCAAATGGAGATGGCACACAATGCATAACGTGAGAAGAAGATAAAGCATAGAGGAGTGTGCAGAAGACACTGATGCAGACAGATCAACACAGTATAGCAGAACAGTGATAATTTTGCTAAGCCAATGATAAATATTGTATCACTGTGATAAGTTTCATTAGCAAAGATTTATATTTCTTGGTGGTAGGGAGGTGCAAGGGAGGACTGGTGTCCTCAGAGGTTCAAGTGGGAGCTTGAACACAGGGAGTTGGTGCTTCCTTCTAGTTGGTGCTAGAGAAACCAGGGAGTTGGTGCTTCCTTCTAGTTGGTGCTAGAGAAACCAGGAAGTTGGTGCTTCCTTCTAGTTGGTGCTAGAGAAACAAGGGAGTTGGTGTTTCCTTCTGGTTGGTGCTAAAGAATACAGGGAGTTGGTGCTTCCTTCTGGTTGGTGCTAGAGAATCCAGGGAGTTGGTGCTTCCTTCTAGTGGGTTCTAGAGAAAAATAGAGAGTTAGTGCTCTCAGCAAGTTGGAGCTTGCAAAACAAAGGTTGTAGCCTCACAATGAGTTGGTGCTCATATGTATGATAATGTAAAGAATGTAAATAATACTTATCATATAAAGAAGAAGAGGTTTTTTCCTTGTATGGTATTCCTCGGGAAAATATTTGTCTCTGTGTTTCTCATATATGTGATTGATGTTGAATGTGCCATTGCTTATTTCCCTGCATTATTGTGATCATCATTGAGTGCCTTGTAAAGAATTTAAAAGAAACATAATTGTTTAAGCACGAGAACAACTGGTTCACCCCCCCTCTCAGTTGTGCAACATATATCATACTTATTTCTTATGATTTTATTATACATTGTACGTTCAACTCAATTTTTTGGGTGAATATTTATATTCTAATGTCCAAGACCTTTCCAACGCCTACTTCCATGCTCAATTATGAGTCTTGAGCGGAAAGTTATGGCCTTTTGAAGTTATTTGGGTCTTAAAATTTACTCTCCACTATTTGTCATGTAACTTCCTCATAAAAGCTTTGTTTGATGAATGGTTTACACCATTAGAAATCTCTCTCTGGGATCTTTCATTTGAGCTGCAGAGACATAGTGTACCTTGGTACACTCTGTTCTTGGGTTTTTTGAGTAGCTAAAAATGTTGCTTAGGGCCACAAAAATGCGCTGTAAAAAGATGACCTTCGAACATTATAAAATGTCACAGAAAATCCACTGGTGTTCTGTTGTTGTAGACCATTCAAATGAATTTGTGCTCACAAATTTTAAAATTTAAACCCATATTTAGCCTGCGCAGAAACACCATAAGGTAGTGCATGATCCGCCCACCTTTAACCAAAGTGGATCAGTTCTCTATCGCTCCAATAACTGGTGCGCACTACTTTTGTGTCGTGTGCAAATATCTATAGTACACAATTTTGGTTCATGCACTAATACCTGTTGATCGAAATTCTTGCGTCACATGCTAATATTCCATGCGCATTACACTTTATGCATTGTACCATGTGAAATTTTAGTATGCTCCCACCACACACCAGTACTCCACGCGCACCATTAATTAAACTATCGCATGATAGGAATATACCCACATTGCACGCGCACCAACAAAATTCCACTGTGCTCTGCCAATACTGCTCACACCACACGCACCAATATTATGTGTGCATACACCCAATACACACCGAACAGTGCTAAATTTAGTGTGCACATCCACACACCATTATTTTTTGCGCATTACCACTCTACACCGCGCAACGCCAAATTTAAGTGCGCACACCAATATTTTCCACGCATTACCACTCTGCACTGTGCAATGCCAAATTTAAGTGCGCACACCCATGTGCCTATATTTTTCACGCATTACCACTATGAACCACACAACGCCAAATTTAAGTGTGCACACACGCACGACTATATTTTTTGTGCATTACTACTCTGCATCGTGCAATGCCAAATTTAAGTGCGTACACTTGCATGCCATTATTTTTCGTGCATCCCACATTTCACCGCGTAGTTCCAATTTTAAGTGCGCACACCTGCGCATAATTATTTTCCGTGCATTACCACTTTGCAAGACACAATGCCAAATTTAAGTGTGCACAACTGCGTGCCAATATTTTCCGTGCATTACCACTCTGCACCGTGCAACACCAAATTTTAGTGCGCACATCTACACACCCTTATTTTCCACACATCAAAATATTTTCACTACGCATCATGCATTTTTAGTGTGCACACTTGCGCACATTCATTTTTATGCTCATCAATTCCTCGTGAATTCCTCTACGGAAATTGCGACTTTTGCCTAAATTTTTCCCAATTTTCACCATAGACATTCTACAACTATGAAATTTGTTCAATTTCACCCTAATAACACCAATTCAACCTCTGCAACAACAAATCATTGTTGGTTGACATTCCTAGAATGAATTGTTTTTTCCCAAACTCAATTCACGAATTGATAATTTTAATCAACCAATCTCGCTCCATCTGTCATGGCTTCCCTATAACTTCAAATTCGACCAATTATAAGTATGAATTTTCTAGAATAGATATTAAATCAAGAATATCTCACCACTTGGACAAATTTCTCAATTTTCCCATGAATTTAACAACAGAAATTGGGGATTTTTTCCAATTCCACACAATTGTTTCTACGTTTTACCATGGACGCTCTGTAACTTGAAATTTGGCCACTTTGAAATAATTCTCTATGAAATTTCAGTTCAATTCAACTTGCTCGGACCATCTAGGCTTAATGTTGAAAATTGGGCTCTGATACCAAATTTTAGCATCCCCAGCATCCAACTGGGCTATGCCACATAAAAATTTTGAACTATATACAAAATTAAAACATGCAAACACAAAAAATCTTGCAGAACTTTATATATAAAACCTAAAGCATACAAATGCAAATGCACATATTCATACAGAATACTAATAAAAGTATACATGCAACACACACAAGAATAACACATAAAATAATCGCATACATAATAATGCAACATGTAATTTAACACAAAATGGACACTGATCTTGGTAAAAATATGACCAACTGTGTGCATACCTTCCATGAACCTCCCATCCTTAGACCATGCTACTCATCACTGTCAGTAGTGGGTCAACCTCGAGCTGGGAATAAACTCCACCCGCATAAAGAGAATCCTAATCAAACCGATGTATCTCATACAACAAGAAAAACTTTGTCACAGGTGCCAACTCAAACTAACAACCTACAGTCCCTCATTCCCCACATGCTTGTCCCACCCCAGGAAGTGTTCCCCTTCTCTTCTCAACAATCCTTTATATGCCCCACTTCCTTTTTGGGGCTTCAATAATAGGTCAGACATTAAGTCTCAGAGCCCTGTAGCTGTAGTTTGGCACCTTTGGGAAATCAATTCCTGATAATTCTCTCACCTAGAGATAATTTTTCACGGGCCTGACAACCCATTTATTCAGTCCAACTCCTGAGCTAACTAGGTACAGGTATGGGTATGGTACTAGTTCATGTACGGTATAGGTACAATGATAGTAAGAGAAAGGTACAAAGGGAAAATGGATGAGTCAGTGAATGATCATGGAATGAATGGGAAAATGAACTAAGTCCAAACTATATGTATGCATGTTCCCAACTTGAAACATGTCATGTTGAGAGCTACTTTGGCCCACTTGTTTCCATCCTTAGAACTTAGGATAAAATAATTATCCATACTTTATACTTTAAGGAATATTAATATAATATTCCTTTTTGGCTTAAGCTGCCTATCTTAGCCCGTTATCCTTAAATTTTAGCCCCCCCTTTCCCTAACTAGTGGAATTTATTCCCCCATACTATTTTATCATGGTCGGTCTACACGCAACAATGTAATATATTAATGATAAGACATATACATAAATATGCTCACTAGCCTTTAGCATCTAGGATCTTCGACCTAATTCAACACATAAGCCTCCTAGCTTATAATAACTAGCTCACTAGCCTATACCACACAACATATACACAAAGACTCCCTGGCATCAAAATCACGTGCACTTAAGTTTGTTGTGCACAATATCTTGGAATATGCACACTTCATCATTTTAGTGCGTAGTACATGTGCGCACTATACCATGGAAGGTGCATGCAAAATGTTATCAAACAACTCACCAGATTAAGTACATTTTCATTTACATTTATAGTTGGGGTTTGGCCTAGGGGTATTACAGGTGCCCTCATGTGTTCTCTTTTGATACTTCTAAGTCCCTCCTGTGGAACTTTTATACTCGCTATATCTCCTGATATTTGTTCCTCCGAGGTATCATAGACCTCTAGCGCACTCCTTGCATCCCTGAAACTTCTGATAAATCCAGGACTTAGATATTTTGAAGAAAATATATCTTACTCTAAAACTTCTTTAACACTTGAAGAAAGTGTTTTCCCAATGCACTCCTTGCACGAGTCTTCTCAAATATTTTTTCTCCTCTGAGAAACTATGCACTCTCCGCACTTCTACTAAGTGATTGTGCACTCCTTGCACTTCCACTGTAAGTTCACATTATCTCTCCTAAGATTCTGAGTCTATCTTGAATCAGCCTATGCACATGTTGTGGGAACTATGCACTCCTTTCACCAGGAATCTCAGAAGAGAAAACAAATGAAACTTACAGAAACATCAAAGGTTTTGACCCTTAACTATGAAAAACATATCCATGCATAAAATATACATAAACAGATAAAAACATAGAGAATATAAAGAAACACTACATGTACTCAAATAAATCAGATGAACACAACACCATACATATGGAATCAAACCTCTCTGCTTGTATTCATTCAGTAAAATATGTACATGGATTCCTACATCTCTCTGCAAATATTCCTAAGCTTCAACAACTCTCTTAGCATCAACAACAATATTGAGCAACGTCTAGAATAACACTCAACACTCCTACAATAAAAATCATCAACCTCCTTTGGGCATACAATACATATATTTATACAACGAGGGGGTTCTTGAGTTTTCCCTTCAGACTACCTCAGTGTTATCCTATCACAGTAATTACATTCATCTACTAAGGGATATTACATTGAATGGTAGTTACATTTAGATATGATTCGATACTCAGTATCTATAAAACCTTATCTTCTAATTAAAATCTATTACAATCCTCGATGGCCTTATGTGATGGCTCAAGCCTCAAAACATTTTTTTTTTTTTTTTACAAGAACGGTTATGTTTCATTAAGCGGCATTCTGGCAAGCCAGAATCAGAAAGTTACAAATCTGAAGAAGGTTGGTGACCTCTAACAGTGCTGCCAACCTTCTTATGAATGTCTTGGGAGACCAACCCCATCTGCTTCTTGAGCTAATTTGAGAAAATGACAAAAAATGCATACATGAGTAAATTCTCACAAACTGTGAGCACAGTAGAAGACAAAAGCAAAGCATTAAATCGAGGGGGATGTAATTTTCCTCTTAAAGAAGGGATCCATCTTTTTCTGAGAGCCTGAAGAAATGTTGGAGGCCGCCTCCTTTTCTCTGCGCGCTTTATTGGTCCTTCGTCCTCGAGTAAGGGGTGGAGACGAGACTGAATTGTCTTCAGGTTCAGAAGTTTCCACAGAGTCGCTAGAGGGGACTGAAACAGTCAGACTTGCAGAGGTAGAGGGTTCTGGATTTGAAGCCCGAATTTCTCTCGCTACTACTGGATCTGGGGGGGTGGAATCCGGAAGGCTATCGTCTGCCGGAGGATCTTCCTTAACTGTTTTTTCTTCTAGATCTAGGGCTTCATCTTCCTTCAGTGCATCAAAGCTGTTTTTATTTTCTAGAGTTGCCTCTGCTGAATGAGTGGCCTTCGGAGCCTGGGGTAGTGGATCCTTTCGCCTTGGCTGCCTTCGTCGGTTAGATACTGGCTGAAAATCATCTTCTTTGACTGGTCCCGGCTCCTTAGAGGCTTTGGGGTATCTTTTTGCAACATGACCGTATGCATGGCACCGAAGGCACTTAAAAGGAATCTGCTCGTAGTCCAGCTCTTGGATATGGCACCATTCTCCCAGGGAGAGCTTAATGGCTTCCGGAAGGCCTTTCTCAAGGTTAACCTCAACACAAATACGAGCGTAGGTAAACTGATCCCATTTCGGTTCCACACTATCCAGGAAACGCCCAAGCTTATTTCCAATGTCCTCCAGAGATCTTTTCCCCCAGAGATGCAAGGGGAGGTGAGGCAGCCTAACCCAAATAAGGGCTGCGGTGATCTCAGCTCTGGGATTGAAGTCAAGAGTCCAGGGGGCTAAGAATATCCCTCTCGACTAGGGTCCAGATCTGAAAACAAGATTACGGTCCTCTGTCCTCGAGAAACTGAAGACAAAAAAACCCCTGCCTACTGCGCACGAAGAAACTTTTCCATGTATCAGCGGCTTCCATCGTTCATCAATCCATGCCTCCACCGATTTGGGGCTGGGCCATAACCCCGTAAACGTTCCAATGAGGGCCTTTTCTGCTAGAAAGAGGGCAAGGTTGCAAGGTTCCTCTGGAGATATCTCCAGAGAAGGGATCTCCTCCATCTTCTTAACAAACTTAGACGAAAGAGGAGGCTTGGATTTAGGTCCTGCCGAGCGGACTAATGCTTTGAATGCTTCCAAAGGATCTTCTTCCTTGTCGGCAACCGGATTTGGAGCCATCGTGGCAGGCAGTGACCACCATCAAACATGATCGCAGGGGCAGGCAGACCACTGCTCCAAATCGCGTGCGCGCAGGAGGGATGCGCTGGAGAACGCCGATCTGCAGCCCTGAGTGCAGAGAAAGCGATGGGAACCTTGATCGGCAGCTACAAACGAATATCAATGCCCCTGCAAATGAAAATCAGAGCGGTGGCGGCTAGGGTTTAAGCCCTAGCCGCATTGGCATTCTGGCTCGCTTCATCTGGAAAAAAAACCCCCGGAGAAGAACAGTTAAGCCTCAAAACATTTAACAACTTTAAATTACAATATTTTCCAAAACAAAAAGATGTGTTACTCCCTGGAATTCAAAACAACTTCAAATCTGTGCACTAGTGTTGAATTGTCCTCCACATGGCTTCTTTAATGTTGAACACGATTCTCCTTCATCACTCAACCATTCTATGCTCTCTAAAATATGGTTGTCCTTGAGAACTATTTCTAAAAAAGGGTGGCTTGTTCCCCTTCTACCTTTGTTCCTTCTTAAACTTCTTCTTGTCCTCCCAAGCCTTCTAGAAAGTAGGCTTTCCTTTTTGTTGATCATATAAACACTTTTCTCTCCTTATGGTTTCCTCCAGAGTCTTTGGATCATCATATTGGATCTTGTCACTGATGAAAGATTCCATCCCACTAAGGTATCTCTAGATCTTAACTGTTTCATCCTTGATGAAGGAGACATACTTCAATAGCTCTAAAAATATGCTTTCATATTCATCAATAGTCATGTTGCCTAGTTTGAGTTCAAAGAACTCTTTCATCTTTTTTCCATAATACCTCTTGGTAAGGTATTTCTTCTCAAAAAAATTCTTCAATTCCTTCCAAGTTTCATTTTTCTGCCTGATGTTTTGCACTTGCACAAGCTAATCCCACCACATGGATGCATTTACTTTTAGATGATAGATAGAAATTATTCCTTCTACATGAGAAGAATAGTTATGCAATTGGAAGTACTTTCTCATTCCCAACAACCATGTCCCAACATCTTCATCCTTCTTTTTCTCTCCATCAAAATTAGGACGTTTGATCTTATTCATTTCTCCTTTCAATTCATCCACCCCAGACCTCCTATGATGCTTCCTAAAAGGGGATGGACTTGATATATGGTGTGTTCTCCTATGGAAATTCTTTTGGGAGTGATGGTGATGTCTGCTACCACTCCTTGATCTTCCTTTTTCCTTAGGGGTCCCATGGCTTCCTGATTTGCTAGAGCCACTCTCCTTATCCAACTTCTTTTCAATTTTGTCCAGGATTTTCATTAACTTCGTATTGAAGCATTCTTGTTGTTCCTTGGCCTTCATAAGCTTCTCATTATCATCCTGGTGCCTCTGGACATTTGTCTGTAATTTTTTTATGGTCTCATCCATGTTTATTTTTTCTTCCTTTCCTCCTCCATGTACATTGGAGTTGGTTCCTTCCATAACCAACTAGACATTCAACCCTTTGATTTCATCCTCCTTGTTGTAGACTACCTATGTATCATCCATCACTCTGCACTCTATGTTGATTTTGATTGGACAGTTGTTAATTCTGCAAAAATGTGCATCCAACAAAACATTGTCAGGCTAACCGTTCTTAATAATTTCATGAAAACATGAACCATTTTGAATCATTAATATATATATCAAACTTATTTTATGTTGATTTATTGAGAAATTGACTATTCATATCCAATTTCTGGGTGAAAATTTATCTTCTACTATTCAATACCTTTCCAATGCCTACTTCCATGCTCAATTTTGAGTTTGAGCAGGAAGTTATGGATACTTGAACAATTTTCCTTTTCAGTGATGCAATCTTGTACATGGATTCTTCCAAATCAGAGTCAAATTGGCTCTTGGATCCATGTTGGATCCATCCTTTAGGTTTACAAGCCTTTCTTACTTCTTTAAGTGTAGGTTTGTACAATCAAGAACCTCACAGGCTCTTTCTCTAAGCCCTTTTATGTTCTTAAAACAAAATTTTGGGCATTACTCCTTTTCTTCACCCCCCCCCCCCAAATTCATGTGACCGAGGGTTATGACCTAGCGCTAATATTTAGGCACTTATATGGAGACTTGAAACTTCAAGGCTCCAAAGCTTCGAAGGTTTCCCTTTCTTCACTTCACAAACATCCTGGACCACCAAATTGGAGAACTCGCAGAGGACAGTGGATCTACGGTCCTCATTTTTTGTTCATATCTATGGTGGATAGGAGATTTCAGACTCTAGGCTTTAGTGATTTCCAAATATCTTCACTACCAATCTCCTGAAGTGTTGATTCACTAGAGATCCTCTCTCTTTCTTCCATGTGTCATCTCCCGATCAACGGTTGAGATTAACTCCAATCCTCCAGGAGTTCTTGACTCAAGCAACCTACAAATGAATCCCCCAAATTATGAATTTTCTGGACCTTAGGATATGGAACCACTCATTCTTTGTGATCAATGGTCAATATGGACTCCAACCTTTTGGCCTCCGGAATTCCTCGACCTCAAATATTTATTCCTTGAATCCTTCGAACCATGGGATCTGTTGTCGCGTGTTTCCTCCTGATGAATGGTAAGGATTTACTCCTCTCTTTGGAGCTTTGAGGATTTCTCTTTCCTCTCACTTCATTCCTTCCAAACACTAAAGTGGAGAAATCTTGGGGTGCACTTATTACTGCACACCCGGGTGCTACATGGCATATTCCAAGAAGTGGACACGTGGCCCAATCTGAGGGGTGACACATTTCAAGTTCTAACTAGAAAAATCAACCTTTCAAAAGAACATAGCACACTGACACATGGCATGCATATTGTGTGTCAACATCACATCAGGTGACATCATTAAGCCACACCACTAGGAAACTTCGGGACTTCAAAGGTCTGGAATTTCTTCCAAGATTTTTTCCCCGAACGTCGAACTCCTGAACTTCTTAACCTCTTCGGGCCCACGTAGTCCAAATGTCACCAATAAAAGTGGTGACATGTGGCCCCACCATCGAGTGACATGTTTCAGGTCCCAATTAGTCCTAAGGTCCTATCAAAAGTACAAAAAAAATGACATGTGGAAGACTTGGGGTAGGTCCACATCACCCTAGGTGATGTCATCATGCCATGTCATATCTGATGCTTCGGGACTTCAGGGATTTCTTATCATCGAAATTTTCTCAAACCTGCTGAACTAATGAACTATTGAACGGGTCCATGTCACCCCCAGTGAGGTCATCATGTCACATCACTTTGACAAACCAAGACTTCAATGATTCTTCACATCTACACATTATCAAAACTCCCAAACTGTTGATTGCCGACAACTGATTTTCGTAGCTTTGAGACTTTGTTGATTTCTTCACCGCAAAACCTCCAAGGGATTTGCCTGAACATTGAACCACCGAACCATAAGATAAATCCAACAATTCTCCTCCTCCTGAATGATCCATGACTAGTAATCACTCTTAGACTTCAGAGGATTTCACTGTTGAATACCCCACAACCCATGGACTGTTGAATTATGAATGTTTCTTAATCCGCAGACACGTGTCCCTAGAAATGGATGGTCCAGATTGGTTCCATACTTTGGGACTTCGACAATTTTATCTTCTATTGTTTTAAAATGACCAGAGGGGTGAAGTCCAAAGGAATTCTATGATTAGCCTCTATGCACCTTCTCTGGATCTGACGGTTATGGGGGATTTTCCTTCTTTTAAGCAGATCCAATGGACCAATTTTAACTTTATGGCCTAGTACCATGTTTGTCATGGTTTATCAAACTACTATACCTCTTGATCTTCTGAACACATCCAAGGTGTTCCCTCAGTGCCCTCCTAACACTCTATACATCAATTCCTTGTTGAATGTTTACTCCAAATTCAACATTCATGGCCCATCCAGGTTTAGTGTGGAAACCATGGGCTCTGATACCAAATTGTAATGTCCCCCAACCACCCTAGTTGGGGACATTCCATGTTGGCATGTTTTACAAGTAGCGTATTCTTGTCATTGATGGAAAGTACAACAATGACGATGGCTTAAGTACAGGAAGAATGTGTCAGGCGGGCACCAGAAGTATTTTAGGAAGACGCAGCAGAGCAAGCTCGATAAGATCAAAAGAGATAGTGCAGAGTATGCATGTTTGTCATTGATGGAAAATATCATGACTAGCAGCGTAGGGATAATGGCATGGAAATGGAAAGTTAAACAAGTGATCATTGGATCCCATTCATAAGAGTAAACTCCAAGAGTCAAGGAAGAAACTCACGACAGAAAATCGCGAAATGAAAAACCATGACATAATCTCCATTTCGAAGTTTTGGATACCAGGAGTTGGAGGTGTCAAGGAAACTCACAAAAAGAATGATGAAATCGTGAAATGTGAAACCACGATGTTTCGGAGTTTCAGATAGTGGGAGTTGAAGGAGTCAAGGAAGCAACTCACGACAGAAACTCGTGATATGCGAAATCACAAAAAGATTTGGACCATCGAATCATCAAGATTGTGGACCATTGATCTGACTCCATTTCAGAGTTTTGGATACCGGGAGTTGGAGGAGTCAAGAGTCGAGACTCTTCATCACAGGAGTCCCGAAGTTGCGAAATGTGAAATGTAGAAATCCCGTAACAGGACATCAACAAAGACTCCATTTTGGAGTTTCACAGACCGAGAAATCAAAGATCAAAGGAACTTTAACCTTTGAAGTAGCGAACCCCGAAATCCCAAAATAGGCACATCAACAAAGACTCCATTTCGGAGTTTCACAGACCAGGAAATCAAAGATCAAAGGAACATTAACCTTTGAAGTAGCGAACCCCGAAATCCCAAATCAGGCACACCAACAAACCACGTCATCTAAGGACACGTGGCACAATCAGGCAATGACAAGTGTCAAGATGATTCAACATTTCAGGCACATGTAAGTCACGAATTAGAGTGACACGTGGCAGATATTTGGCATGTGTCAATCCACGTGTGACGTCAGCAGGTTTATGTCACATCAGATCTTTCTATTTTGAGGTTTTAGCAAGCAGAAACTCCACCATCAACGAAGGCTTGTGAAATTTGTGAAATGATCCTGGCCGTTGAAGCTAGAGGACGCATGGAAAAATATTGGAATTTCGCTAACTGAAAGGTCAAAGGAAGGAGTTCTCTAACCTCTCTAACTCACGATATGCGAAATTGCGAAATAATCCTAGCCATCAGATCGAGGATTGATCTAGACCGTTCATCAAACACAAGGAAGGCCCGTGAAGTTTCAAAATCATGATAAGATATGGATTGTTGGGTCCATAGGACACGTGGTGAAATATCTTCATTTCACTGACTGGAAAGTCAAAGGAATGGGGTTCCCTAACCTCTCGAACTCGCGATATGAGAAATCGTGAAATGCTGAAATGCAAAATTGCGAAACACCTTTTGGCGCAGCCTCTCGTCACCACTGGTGGTCATGTGAGGGGAAGAAGCTAGTGGAGCTTAAATTTTTTGGAGTTTCAGGGATTGCGACTTGGAGTGTTGAGACTCTTCACCACAGGAATGCCAAAATGCCGAAATACCGAAATGTGAAATGGTGAAATCAACGTGAGACCCTGTGCTTGTAATCCAACGGTGTTGGATACTTGGAAATCTGATCGAAAGGGTACTGTTTCTCTTCACAGTTAATCGATCAGTTAGAAGAACTGAATCATGACTCTTGGACGGTTTTTGATTCAGTTGTTGATGCATTTTCTTGGAGGTTCACAGTGTAACTGCTAGAAACTACTAATGGTTTCTGCCAGAGGACTCAAAGACACTTCAGGGTGATCGCCAGAGAAGATGAAGAGTCTTGAGGCATCTTCCAGTGGCATGAAGAATGTTCATAGAGGATATTGATAGATGTAAGATCGTTGGATCCTGGAACTGCAATAGAGGGAATGAGCTCGACTGTGACAGAGAAGACGAAGAGTCTCGACTACTGGAGAGGCTAAGGAATCTTAGCATAACACCCAGTGATGATGGTCACATGGGTTTAACCGCCAAAGAAGCTAAAGATTTGCAATGATAATTAGGCAGAGCACTCGACATGGGGAGAGCGTGAAGAAGCATTGTGAATAGAGGATGCAGAAGATGCACAGGGAGAATAAGAATGCAGAACAAAGAAGAGATGAGTGATGTTGTTAAGAGTGATTCAGGCATGTAGAAGGAGGCAATGTGCAGCAACTGAAATACACAATAGAGGAATGGTGCATTGAATGGACATGGCACACAGAGTATAAAAGGAAGAAGAATAGAAAGTGCAATGCATGTGTGCAAGAAGACAGTCAGGTAGACAGAGGAGGGCAGTGTAGCAGAAGAGTGATGAGACCGATAAGCCATTGATGAACATTATATCATTGTAATAAGTTTCAGTAGAAAAGATTGATATTTCAGGGTGGTAGGGAGGTTCTAGGGAGGACTTTTTTCCTCAGGGGTTCAAGTGGGTGCTTGAACACAGGGAGTTGTAACTTCCATCTAGTTGCAACCAGAGAAACCAGGGTGGTAGGGTGGTGCAAGGGAGAACATTGGTTCTCTGATATATAGGTCGGTGCCTGTGTAACTGGAAGTTGGTGCTTCCATCCAGTTGGTGCTGGAACTCTTAGGAAGTTGGTGCTGGAACTCTTAGGGATTTGGTGCTTCCTTCTAGTGGGTGCTAGAGAAACCAGGGAGTTGGTGCTTCCTTCTAGTGGGTGCTAGAGAAACCAAGGATTCAGTGCTTCCTTCTAGTGGGTGCTAGAGAATCCAGAGAGTTTGTGCTCTCAGCAAGTAGAAGCTTGCAAAATAGAGGTTGTAGCCTCATTATGAGTTGGTTCTCATAAGTATGATAATGTATAGAATGTAAATATTACTTATCATATAAAGAATAAGAGGTTTTTACCATTTATGGGTTTCCTCAAAAAATATATGTCTTTGTGTATCTCATATGTGTGAATGACGTTGAATGTTCTATTGCTTAATTCCCTACATTATTGTGATTATCATTGAGTTCTCTGTAAAGAGTTTAAAATAAGCACAATTGTTTAAGCACGGTAACAACTGATTCACCCCCCCCCTCTCAGTTGTCCAACAATTGGTATCAGATCTAGCCCCTTTTATCTAAGGGTAGATCCTAGAGCTTAAACATGTCAAGCCATGAAGGAAATTCAACTAATAAGGCCCCTCTATTCAATGGAACAAACTTCGCCTTCTGAAAGGTTAGAATGAGAACATACCTAATGGCCTTAGGTGTTGATGTTTGGGATGTAGTAGAGACTGGATACATAAAGCCTGTTGTGCTATCTTCCAAGGATGATAAGTTAGAATTTAGCTTTAATGCTAAGGGAATGAATGCTATCTTGAATGGACTTACAGAAGCCGAGTTTGTAACGGTGATGCATCTTCAAACTGCCAAAGAAATGTGGGACAAACGCATTAGCAGTTATGAAGGTAATGAGAAGGTAAAAGATGCCAAGCTTCAAACCTACAGAGTATAGTTTGAAAAGATACAGATGAAAGAATATGAAACCATTGGGAAGTATTTTCTGAGAGTTGAATAACTAGTAAATGCAATGAAAGCACTTGGTGAAAAAATTGAGGAACCCTCTTTAGTTCAGAAAATTTTGAGATCTCTACCAGATAGGTTCAACCCAAAGGTCTCAGCTATAGAAGAACTTAATGATATAAAGGCGTTGTCTTTTGATCAACTTCTAGGAATTTTGACTGCATATGAAATGAGGATAGTTATAGATAAACCCACCTCTAGAGAAGCATCATTTAAAGCAGATAAGAATGAAGATTCTGAGCCTGATGAAATTGAAGCAAAATTCATGAGAAGACTAAAGAAAGGATCAGGCAAGTACCAAGGTAAGATTCCCTTCAAATGTTTCAACTGTGGTAAGATAGGTCATTTAGAAAATAAATGTCCACACAAGAAACATGATCAGAACTCTGAAGGTGAAAAGAAGGTCAAACCTAAGAGATTTGGCTGAAAGAAAAGTTTATGTGTAAACGATGTTAACTCTTCAGACGACACAGATAGTGTCTCCTCGCGTGAAGATAAGGAAAATGACTTCATGCTTATGGCCCAAGATGATTATGATAATAAAATCATAGGAAGTGAGGCTAATGAAGAAGAAGTTGTGGTTGATATGGAAGGAAAACTTATCAGTGCACTGGAAGAGATTGACAGACTCAGAATTAAGAACATAAAGAAAAAACAATTGTTGATATAGTTCAAGAAAGATAGTAAACAACCTGATGAAGACTTTTCCCTACTAAAAGTGGAATTAGAAGAGGCAAAGAAAATTGAGGATATTCTAAAACAACAGTTATCAGAAAATAAGGCAAGATGTAAAGATCTAGAAGAAGAAGTAGTGAAAACTAGGAAAGAGTTGGAGAACTTTCAAGCCTTGTATCATCAGAATCTATAGTATCAAAGCCTCAGAAGGATTAGCCGCCATTCAGAATCAACAAAGGAATCCAAAGTTGAAAACAGGGTTGGGTTATGAAGAGGGATCAAGTAGTGGTCATCCAAGAAACAAAGACTTCATCAAGTTTGTCAAATCTACAACCAACGATGACAACAAACCTGCATAAACAAAGGAAGATAATCAACCACCCAGGAGGAGTAAAGAAAAAGGTGCCAGAACTGAATCTGTAGAACAAGGAAATAATACACTCCTTTCTCAAGGAAATCATCATCATGGAAGAAATCGATTTTCTCAAAGAAGACAACCATTTTCCAGGTACAGAGAATTTTTCTATGGATATTGTTTCTACTATTCTAACTTTGGTCACAAAGATGTAAATTGTTATTTAAGATTTAGACATGAGCAATTAAGATTTCCAAGGAATAAATATCTGCCACAACAAAGAATGATACAACCAAGTAACAAATCATCACAGATTGCAAATTGCCAAATTAAGTTTAGAGACATGCAACTGAGGAGGTCAAGAAATAATAAACAGTCAATGAGTAGACAACGTTGCAACAATAACTTTGACCTATTGAACAATGAGATTGAATGTTATAACTGTCACAACTTTGGCCACAAAGATGCAAACTGCCATATGAAGAATACAAAGCAGATCCAAGGATAAAGTTCTTAGATAGAAACGCCAGCACATGGAAAAGGAAAGATAGTGAAAAAGGTGGTCTAGCACTTTCAACTCAAAAACAAAAGGCCTCTGGGAATATAGATAGTGGATGTTCCAAGCACATGACTGGAGACAATGATAAGCTTTTGTCAATAAGTAAAAGAAAAACAGGAAATGTGATCCTTGAAAATGATGAACCAGGTAAAATCAAGGATAGAGGGATGGTGAGTTTGAGTAATGTCAAAGGATATGCCCAATACATTCTGCTTGTGGATGGTCTGAAACATAATTTGCTCTGTACAAGTCAAAAGTGTGACAGAGGCAGTGAAGAGGTGTTCACGTCCAAAGAGTGTAAGGTAAATGTAAACTCAAGACAAGTGGTGAATAAAGGCATAAGGACAATTAATAATGTTTATATTGAATCCTCCCTTGCAATTAAAGAAGAAGACACAGATATAATAAAAGAATGTCCAGTTAGCATCTATCCCATGGAAGAAGTAGAAGAAGAATCGTGTCTTAAGATGGAAGCTGAATTTTTGAAGGTTGAGAAGTCAAACACCCAAAGAAAGTTCTTAAACAACTCCATGACCCTGGATAAGCTCTTGGATAGTCAGAGATCACCAAATGACAAATCTGGTATTAGATACAACAAGGAAGAAATCAGTACTCCTAAGAAACCTGATATAGGTCCTTCGTCTGTGAAAAAGAAAAGCAGGTATGAGAGTGGTTGTAGCGGTTTTTTCTTGTGATTGAATATGGTCATAAAAGCCTTGGATTGTATGCATCATGGAAGAAAAATGAAATTGCAGTAATAGAGATCGATGAGAATCAATGGGGAGATACAAGGGTTATTTAAAAAGTACAAGCTACAATTACGCAGTGTTTCAGTAGGACAACAACATCTTCAACAACAACATTTTGTTTTACAAAATGATATACATGACATCCTGTAGAGATAACAAGAGGAAGTACCTTGTCAAGGAAAGCTAACCTTTTAGGAACAAAGGGGAAAATAGTCGAAAGCAAAGAGAATAGTGACAGGGGGAGTCATCCAGTTATGACAAGAAAAGGTTGATGAAGGAGTCCTAGTAAGAGAGGTGAGAAATATTGAGTATTCTACAGATGATACAGTGGAAGATGAAGATGAACAGGTCCAAGAATCAGAAGGAGAAGACTCTGGTTTAGATACAAATATTCTGCAGGCCTCAAATAAGAGATTCCATCCTGTCAGGGGGAGTTTGTGTTGGTTTAATATCTGATACCTCATAAAAATACTGCAACAGCTCAGGGGGAGCGTGTTTTCTTTGAAATTGATGTCAAAAGGGGATAAAAGAGTCTGGGTGCCTTTGTTTCCATCAATTTCAAAGGGGGAGATTGTTGGCATGTTTTAAAGGTAGCGTATTCTTGTCATTTATGGCAAGTACAACAATGACGATGGCTTAAGTATAGGAAGAATGTGCCAGGCGGGCACAAGAAGTATTTTGGGAAGACGCAGCAGAGCAAGCTCGATAAGATTAGAAGAGATAGTGCAGAGTATGTGTGTTTTTCATTGATAGAAAATATCATGACCAACAATGAAGGGATAATGGCATGGCAATGGAAAGTTCAACAAGTGATCATTGGATCCCATTCAGAAGCATAAACTCCAGGAGTCAAGGAAGCAACTCATAGCAGAAAATCGCGTAATGCGAAACCAAGACTTAATCTCCATTTCGGAGTTTCAGATACTGGGAGTTGGAGGTGTCAAGGAAACTCACGACAAGAATGATGAAATCGCGAAATGTGAAACCACGATGTTTCGGAGTTTCAGATACCAGGAGTTGGAGGAGTCAAGGAAGCAACTCACGGTAGGAACTCGCGATATGCAAAATCACAAAAAGATCTGGACCATCAAATCATCAAGATTGTGGACCATTGATCTGACTCCATTTCGGAGTTTCGGATACCAGGAGTTGGAGGAGTCAATATTCGAGACTCTTCATCATAGGAGTCCCAAAGTTGCGAAATGCGAAACGCCAAAATCCCGAAACAGGCACATCAACAAAGACTCCATTTCGGAGTTTTGCAAACCAGGAAATCAAAGATCAAAGGAACTTTAACCTTTGAAGTAGAAAACCCCAAAATATCGAAACAAGCACATCAACAAAGACTCTATTTCAGAGTTTCATAGACTGGGAAATCAAAGATCAAAGGAACTTTAACCTTTGAAGTAGTGAACTCTGAAATCTCGAAATAGGCACACCAACAAACCACATCAGCAAACCATGTCAGCTAAGAACACGTGGCACAATTAGGCAATGAAAAGTGTCAAGATGATTCAACATTTCAAGCACATGTAAGTCATGAATCAGAGTGACACGTGGCATCTATTCGGCACGTGTCAATCCACGTGTGACATCAACAGGTTTATGTCACATCGGATCTTTCTATCTTGGGGTTTTACATAGCAAGAAGAAACTCCACCATCAACGAAGGCTCATGAAATTTGTGAAATGATCCTGGCCATTGAAGCCAGAGGACACATGGTAAAATATTGACATTTCACTGACTGAAAGGTCAAAGGAAGGAGTGCTCTAACCTCTCTAACTAGTGATATGCGAAATCGCGAAATAATCCTAGCCGTTGGATCGAGGATTGATCTGGACCATTGATCAGACACGATGAAGGCCCATGAAGTTTCGAAATCACGATAAGATATGAATTGTTGGGTCCATAGGAAACATGGAGAAAGATTGTCATTTCGCTGACTGGAAAGTCAAAGGGACAGAGTTCCCTAACCTCTCGAACTCGCGATATACGAAATCGTGAAATGCTGAAATGGGAAATTGTGAAATGCCTTTTCGCGTAGCCTGTGGTCACCACCGGTGGTCACGTGAGGGGAAGAAGCTAATGGAGCTAAAACATTTTGGATTTTCAAGGATTGCAACTTGGAGTTTCGAGACTCTTCACCATAGGAATGTCGGAATGCCGAAATACCAAAATGCGAAATGGAGAAATCAACGTGAGACCCTGTGCTTGTAATCCAACGGTGTTGGATACTTGGAAATATGATCGAAGGGATATTGTTGCTCTTCACAGTTAATCTATCAATTAAAATTCAGTTAGCATAATTGAATCATGACTCTTGGACGGTTGGAAATTCAATTGCTGATGCGTTTTCTTGGAGGTTCACAGTGTAACTGCTAGAAACTATTGATGGTTTCTGCCAGAGGACTTGAAGAGACTTCAGGGTGATCACCAAAGAATATGAAGAGTCTCAAGGAATCTTCCAGTGGCATAAATATTGTTCATAGAGGCTATTGACAGATGTAAGACCATTGGAGCCTAGAACTGCAACAGAGAGAATGAGGTCGACTGTGATAGAGAAGACGAAGAGTCTCGACTGCTGGAGAGGCTAAGGAATCTCAACATAACACCCAGTGATGATGGATGCATGGGTTTAACCACTAGAGAAGCTGAAGAGTTGCAATGATGGTCAGGCAGAGCACTCGACATGGGGAGGGAATGCAGAAGCATTGTGAATAGAGGATGTAGAATATGCACAGGGAGAATTAGAATGCAGAACAAAGAAGATATGAGTGCTGCTATTGAGATTGATTCAGGCATGTAGAAGGAGGTAGTGTGCAGCAGCTGAAATACAAAGAAGAGGAATGGTGCATTGAATGGACATGGCGCACAGAGCATAAAAGGCAGAAGAACAGAAAGTGCAAGGCATGTGTGCAGGAAGACAGTGAGGTAGACAGAGTAGGATAGTGCAAGATACCAGATATATAAAATATGCAGAACATAAATAAAATGCTAGAAATGGTAGAATAATAGTAAAATATCCAGCATAATCTTCACAATACACAGAAATGATATACGAAATAGCAATAGAAAAGCACTTTGATTCAGAAAGCAATGTTC
>ML782164.1:266032-277625 GCA_009831015.1 Picea engelmannii
GGCCCAATATCTCAGGGCACTAACTAAGGAGGATAGACCGTACCCTTAGCCGTACTACCCGACTACCCAAGTACTAGAGAGTATCTTCCCGAGTGTTGTTCTCGGTGACACTATAGCAGTCCGGCGACCGATAGGTTTATCTAAAGAGGGCTTCAGGAAATCTAGGCCGATCCATACATAGGTGTTATCTGATGCACTACCACTCGAAGGGGTACCAACAGGGGTTACAAGGGTGGCCAACAGATGTGCGCTTAAGAACCACTTGTATTTCTTGCGTGTATGAATCCCTCAACCGCGGGTTTATGCACGTAACGACAGATCTCTGTGGCTTAAAGACGCCGAAATATGTCTCTACCCTGAAAAAAAAAATACCCACAATTTCTGCCAAGGAAAGTGCTTTGATACCACTTGCAAGATACCAGATATATAAAATATGCAGAACAGAAATAAAATGCTAGAAATGGCAGAATAACAGTAAAATATCCAGCATAATCTTCACAATACACAGAATTGATATACGAAATAGCAATAGAAAATCACTTTGATTCAGAAAGCAATGTTCATAGGCCTCTTTGAGGGGGCAACCTCGAGTCGAGCAGAGCTCTGTTACAATAATCTCCAAGCTAGGGTTCACATACCCTCGCCCTTTATTTATACTAAATATGTCTATTAAGAGAAGCATCTAGAGGAAGATCCTTCTAGAAGAGGAAGCTTCTATTAGGTCTTCTTACATCCGCCTTATTATATTTTATTGAAAGGCCTTATTAATATTGACCTTTATTACATCTGAATACATTGATCTACCTATGTGCGGGTTAGGACCTTAACAGATAGTGTAGCAAAATAGTGATGAGACTGGTAAGCCATTGATGAACATTATATCACTGTAATAAGTTTTAGTAGAAAAGATTGATATTTTAGGGTGGTAGGGAGGTTCTAGGGAGGACTGTTGTCCTCAGAGGTTCAAGTTGGTGCTTGAGCATAGGGAGTTGTAGCTTCCATCTAGTTGCAGCTAGAGAAACCAGGGTGGCAGGGTGGTGCAAGGGAGAACATTGGTTCTCTGATATATAGGTCAGTGCCTATGTAACTAGAAATTGGTGCTTCCATCCAGTTGGTGTTGGAACTCTTAGGAAGTTGGTGCTTCCATCCAGTTGGTGCTGGAACTCTTAGGGAGTTGGTTCTTCTTTTTAGTGGGTGCTAGAGAAACTAGGGAGTTGGTGCTTCCTTCTAGTGGGTGCTGGAGAAACCAGGGAGTCAGTGCTTCCTTCTATTGGGTGCTAGATAATCTAGAGATTTGGTGCTCTCAGCAAGTAGCATATTGCAAAACAAAGGTTGTAGCCTCATTATGATTTTGTGCTCATAAGTATGATAATGTACATAATGTAAAGATTACTTATCATATAAAGAAGAAGAGGTTTTTACCCTTTATGGGTTTCCTTAGGAAATATCTATCTCTATGTATCTCATATGTGTGAATGATGGTGAATGTTCTATTTCTTACTTCCATGCATTATTGTGATTGTCATTGAGTGCTCTGTAAAGAGTTTAAAATAAGGATAATTGTTTAAGCATGGTAACAACTGATTCACCCCCCCATCTCAGTTTTCCAACATGCCACTACTTAAAAAAAAATGACCAAGTTCTGATACAGATCTATAACACACCCCAGTATTAAGCCACTGTGCTATGCATGCTCTGTTCGAGCTCATAAACATATATATCTAATGAAAATTTAAATAGACATAAACATTTTTCTACAATATAGATTAATGAGAAAATAGCAATAAGCCTACACATACAACATATACAAGAAATACTCATAATATTATAACACATGTGTAAGATACACAACATACAATTAACATAGAATTGGTACTTATCTTTTTATGAGAAGACCACCAACTGCATGCATACCTTCCATGAACCTCTCATCCTTAGACCATGTTGCTCCAAGCTATCAATAGTGGGTCACCCCTGATCTGGGACTAAACTCCACGTAGGGTAAAGGAAATCCTAGGCTAGGCTGACACTACGGAAAGTTGCACAATGAAACAAGAAGGATTCCCTCCAAGGAGCCTACTTACACCCACCGCTCACAGAATCTCATTCCCCACATGCCTGTCCCACCCCGGGAATATACACCTTCATTGTTCCATAGTCCATGGGTTGCTCCACTTCCCTTCCAGGGCATCAGCAACAGGCTGGATCAGGAATTTGTAGAGCTCTGTAGCTACTATTGGACTCCCTCCAGGAGAAATCACTTCCCCAACATTCTCTCTCACTTGAAGAGAGTTTATCATAGGCCTGACAACCTGCTTATTCAACCCATGGGCCTGAAAAACCACCTCTTCAAACCACAATCCTGACAACATGATTCTTCTGTCCAACTCTTAAGTCAACCAGGTAACCACAGTAGCAAAATCAAGTAAGGGAAGGGGTGAATAAATAAATTACAGAGGTTCACGGTGGAAGAGGGTTCAACAATCATAGAAATCATTGAATGTGTACCTACTCAGTGCGTGAGGCAATAGGGAAAGGGATGGAAAGAATGGTGAGTGAACCCCCCACAACGATGGAATTTTCCACATAAATATACATGCATCCTAGATGACACTTGGCTCTCTAGGAGCTCGCTCCTCTCCACTTGGAGTTCGTTCCTCTCCCAAAAGGAACTTAGGATAACAAGGTTTATTTCCCAAGATTTAGTATTTTAGGAAATACATTATAATATTCCCTTGGTTTAAGCCCTCAATCTTAGCCCCTTTTTCCTATCCTCTCAACCCCCTTCCCTTTCCCTTCCTAGTGGAGCATAGTCCCCCATAACTCTTTCTTCATGGTTGGTCTACACACAATGATGTATTTTTATTAATGATCTGCATAATTACATATAAAAAAATAGGCTCATTAGACTTTGCATCTAGGCTCTCTGGCATAATAAACACATAAGCCTCCCAACTTATAAATACTTGGCTCACATGCCATGCCTTTCCTTTCCATGCCATTCCATGCCTTTCCTTGCCATGCCTTACCTTTATATTCCATGACATTTCATTCCATTCCTTTATTTTCCATGCCATGACATGTCTTTCCATTCGTTTCCATGCCATGTGTTCCCTTGCCTTTCAATGATATGACTTTCCTTGCCTTCACTTTGCATGCCATGTCATGCCATGCTTTGACTTTCCATGTCATTCCATGACATGTTGTATTGCCTTTCCTTTCCATGCCATGACATGTCATTCCATTCCATGCATTGTCTTGTCATTCCATGCTATTCCTTTCCTTTGCATGCCATTCCATGCCTTGCCTTGTCATCCCATGCCTTTCCTTTCCATTCCATTCCATGTCATTCCTTGCATTTCCTTTCCTTACCATGACATTTCTTATCTTTCCTTTCCTCGCCATGTCATTCCAAGACATGCCTTACCTTTCCATTCCATGCATTTCCTTGCCACTTTCCTTTCCATGCCACACCTTTCCTTTCCATGCCATGCCATGCCTTGCATTTCCTTATGTTGCACTATCTTTCCTTGCATTTCCTTGACTTGCCTTTCCTTGCCTTGTTTTCCTAGTTTTTCCTTACCTTTACTTGCCATGCCACTCCATTCTGTTAGCGATAAAAAACACACTAGCATTTTTGAAAGAACGATGCCTAATCTTGTAGGGAAAATTTTGATAGCTTCCTGGGTTCCAAATGGAGATTTGAAAGCACCATTGGAAATATTAGGATTTGTAGATGTCGATTGACTATTTAAGCATGCAAAATAGACTCTCCGTCACTGAGAAATTTGATTTTGAAAAAATCTGTGCTTTCACCAGCACAGAAGGCAGAATTATAACTAGTTAGCTGGTGAAAGCTCTGCCTTTCACCAGCTAAGGAGCAGATTTTCGGGTAAATTAGTTGGTGAAAGCCTGTCACGGCCAGAATAGCCAAATTTTCGCCCAGATCAGGATTTTTTGGGTTTGAATGGTTTGAATCTTCTTCAATAAGCTGGTTATGAATTATCAAATCAAAATCTGAAGGCCATTCTTGGAGATGAAAGTCAAAACGGAATTTTTTTGACTAGATTTGGTCATTTTCAAGGGCAAAATGATAGGGATCAAATGACACATCACCCAATTCAAATTTTATCTTTGGAAGACCAAATCAAACAGCCTTGGGAGGCTAAAACTGCACTTCATCAGCAATCTACTATTTTTAGAGATCATTAAATAGGACCTTTCCTATTTTGTTTTGATTTTCCATCCATTTTTATAGGATCTCATCCTACACTTGTTGTATCTATTTTGATTTGACTATTTTTAGTAAATCTGATCCATCTTTCAAGGATCTAGATTTCATCTTGTAAGGCTATAAAGCCAAATACATTTGAAGCACTAAGGGGTTCAAACTGGGAGATATTTTGTGCCACTGTATAGACTCTTATTTGCATAAATAAAGTTCAGTTTCCTTTCATTTTCAATATCAGAATTATCCATCTTTCCCTTTATGTACTTTTCTTCAGTTTATTTTAGTTCATGAAGACTGTTATCTCTTTATTGAGCTCATAGACTTGAAATTAAAGGATTTCTCTCTATCTTGCATTAATCCCTACATTCAGTTGTATATTTGGCAATCAAGAATGGTGTTCTTCATCCTCTCCTTTCAATTTACTTGATCTGATTATTGTTTCCTGAAAGCAATGTTTATTTAGATGTATGAGTTGTCTATTGCATTGATCATTAAAGACCCCATTGTTCCAAGCACATATACACATTATTTCTAAGTTACCAACCATCCTTAGCCTACAACCCTAAGGAGTTTCTTGGAGTGATAACAAATTGCTGTCGTTGCCAGGGAGAGGAGATCGAAGCTCAACTTCCTTGGGAGACGACAAGATCCAGCTTTGATGATAGACAAAGATTGGACATCATTTGGTTGTAATTATCTATCTAGTGACTCCATGAAGGACAGATTCAGTGGTGACTCCACAACAATCAAATGTCAAAAGCATTTGCAGCTCTTTTGTCTCAGAGGTTTGCACCTCTTGACTTCTCAACAGTTCCTGGTTTCCCACATCCAGTTCCTTCTATAGATATTTAGGGAGGTCACCTCCCAAGATTTGCAGAAAAGAAAGAAGATAATCCTTCATATCATCTCATCATATTTCATCAATGCATGATTCAGCTGGATGTATATCATGAGGATGTGCCCATGAAGATGTTTGTCTTCTCGTTAGAAGGAGATGCTTGCAAATGGTATCGATCTTTACCTCCTTCTAGCATATCTTCTTTAAAAGAGTTTCATACAGTATTCCATCATCGATGTGAAAGGTTTTTTTCTTAGGAAATTCTTCTTGAGGGTTGTTGTGAATAATTTCATGCACATATTCAAAATGTTTATTCTTCTAATTGTGAACATGAAATTCTTTCTGTTATTGTTGTTCAAGAGGAAGATCCTCAAGATAGAGTTGATGTAAATATTGATGATTGTGTGACCGAAGATTCTCTGGATTTTTCTTCTTATGTACCTACTACTTTAAACGAAAATGAAAAGGATTATAGGGTAGGGGAAGAAGAAGTTGAATTTTCAGCTGAAAGTCTCTTTAAAGAATGCTGTGAAAAAATTGAAAAGCATGTTCAGCAGGAAGCAGTCGATTCTTCTGTTTGTAGAGATGAAAGTTATGTTGTTAAGGGATATCTTCATGATACCAATGGTTATAATGAGAATTATATGTCTATAGATGCATTAGATATTATCTCTGTTGCACATGCTGCCTTTGATTTGTATGAAGAATCAGTTGTGAAAAAGGATTGTTCTCAAATTTTTGAAGAGGTTCCTTATGACATTTTTCCGCCTGCGATTGATGAGAAGGATTTGAAGATTACTTGTCTTTCTTTACTAGATACAGAGTTTTTTTTTTCACCTATCTTTGATAAGTACGCAGACGAATGAGATCATATTTCTATATCAAATAATGTTGTTTTGAGCAGCAGCCATCCTATATATGATAGCTATGGATCTGATCTTGAAAAACCTCTTTCTTTGCCTATCGAAGAACAGCATCAAGATGATAATGAGCAGATTGCATATGGAAATAGTCCTAGATCAGATCAGGAACATCATGGAATTAATACAGGAAAGTAGATTTTCCACTTTAAACAGCAAGGTATTGTCATACATAAATTTTATGATCCAATTGCTATGTGGATGGACTCACGGTTTTCAGTGATTACAGAGTTTGGCATCATGGTTTGTAGCAATAAATGTGAGCCGGTTGCAGTATTCTTGTGGTATCTTTTGTTCTCCTTCCCCGTTCCATGTTGTATACATAAAGATGGGTCAAGCAATTTGATGCTTAAATTATTTTTCTGGAAATTTGTATATACCTGAAACATGTATTTGTAGGGGTTAGAGTAGGAGTAGATAAAAGAATAAGCTCTTTTCTTTGAGCAAGCAGATTACTTTCAGTTTTCTTAATTAGGCAAAGAGACTCCTTTTTCACGCTTAATGACTCGATCTGGATCATCCCTCCATGATGCGGTTACTCAGTTGGCCTCGAAGTCATCCATCAATCTCTCAGTGTGCTCTTGTGGATGGACTTCCTATAGTTGTTCTTGAGTCTACCATCATTTCACATGGTATGCCATACCCACAGAATTTGGAGACCGCAAAGCAGGTTGAGATTATTGTGAAGGAGAATGGATCTGTTCCTACAACAATAGCGATCTTGAATGGCATTCCTCACATAGGTTTGACCGCAACAAAATTAGAGGAGTTTTCTAAATTGGCTCATAAAGCTTTGAAGACTGCACAAAGAGACATATATGTTGTTGCGATAGGAGGAAATGGTGCAACCACGGTTTCTGCAACCATGTTTTTTGCTGCCAAGGTTGGAATTCACATCTTTGTTACTGGAGGTATTGGAGGAGTTCATCGACATGGAGAGAGCTCAATGGATGTTTCCCCTGATATAACTGAGCTTGGAAGAACTCCAGTGGTTGTTGTCTATGCTGGTGTCAAGTCAATATTGGACATTCCAAGAACTCTTGAATACAGACTGATGTTAAAGAAACTGTGGAGAAGAATATTGATAATGTTGTGACCCCTTACATTCTTGCACGAGTAAATGAGCTAACTGGGGGAGCCTCACTGGCTACAAATATTGCATTGGTCAAGAATAATGCTTATATTGGAACAAAAGCTGTAGTTTCTTTGAGGAGGCTCCAAGATTCTTCATTCCATTCTGCAAATTGATAATTGCTATGTTAGCAGTTTGGAGCTCTAGAAGAAACAGTTGGGCCTGGCTAATTGCAACTGCCTTTATGTTGCATTATTTTGCTGGGTTGCATTTGTAGAAAGATAAATGCAACATGATGTTAAAAAAACTGGCAGAAGATTTAAGGCCTGGTAATACAATCTTGTGTGTTGATGGCGCAATCACACTTACTGTGTTGTCAACTGATAAAAAGTAGCCACTGTGAGATGTCGCTGCAAAAATATGTTCATAAGGGCTCAGATCTTGTGCATGTTAGCCAAGTATTGGGAATCGCACCGATATGATCGTCGTCGTTCGCAGAGTGTTGAGAAAGAAAGAACTGATGTTCACTCTGCTGGAAAAGGTTTGCATGTTCGAAGAAGAATACAGAGAGTTCAAAGCTTCTTTCGACCCTCTGATCAACATGGGATTACCCACCACACCGCCCGGAGTAGTCTAGAAGAATTCATTAAGCGGAGGTGGGCCTCTTGCCTGGGAGGTGTGACTGCAGATGCCCGATTTTGTAGGCAGAAGATGTGCGCACTGTAGAAATTTCGATACAAACTAATGTATTCCTATGATTCTCCTGATCTAACAAGTTTTTCTATTGTTAAATACAAAATCGCTTCTACTATTACTTTTGCGGAAGAAATTTAAACCACGATCACAACCACAATGCACAAAGTGAAATATCAATAACACACAACACAAAAGTTTTACCGGGAAAGCGTAAAGCTAAAAACCCCACTATCATATATTATGTATATCATGAATCATGAAACAATATCGTACAAAACTCTAATCCAAGAGCTCTCAGTACAATACAATCATCTCACACTGTCATACACAAATTAGCAAATACATGTGCCAATTCCTGTGTCCAGACAGCTTGCCTCCTCTGCACAAACTCTGCAATCCAAATTCTCACAATGAATCGAATGAATACAATTGCCTCATTTGTACATGCTCATAAGCATATTCACTGCATGTGTGAACAAATCACAACTGATAGCCAACTTTCCCTTTCACCTGTTATCTCAACTAGTGTCCATTGGAATGACATGCATGTAGTTAACCATGGCAAGTCTTCAGTTGCATGCGAGTTAACTGATTGTGAATTAATGAATAATTAATTCACTGAACTCACACTAATACAACTAAGATTAACTCACTTAACTACACTTATAATTCTGTTACAATTCCAAATCACTCAGTTATGAATGAGATAATAGATTAATATTTATTGTCTAATTTAATTAAGAGAAAACTAAATTAGACACATGTTTCTTGTTGACTTTTCAACACTCCCTCTCAACAAGAAAGGGATTATCCTTCACCCCAGTCCTGTCTCTATGATATTCGAATTTGCTTCTGGTGAGCGCCTTCATTAGAATGTTCGCATCCTGATCTTCCGTAGGAATGTATTGAAGCAACATGATCTTCCGCTGCACACAATCTTTGAGATGATGATACTGGATATCTATATGCTTAGATCTGTCATGAAACACAGGATTAATCAAGAGTTTAATGCAACTCTGATTATCACAATAAATCACTGTCGGATCTAAGTGAGAACCAAACAAACCAACCAAGATCTTCCTCATCCAGATAGCCTCACATGCAGCTTGGCACGCTGCCATGTATTCCGGTTCTGTTGAACTAAGTGCCATGGATCTTTGTTTCCTGCTGTACCAAGAAACAACTGTAGATCCGATACTAAAGATCCATCCTGATGTGCTCTTTTTGTCCGTTGGGATGCCTGCCCAATATGCATCCGTGAAGCCATGCAACTTCATCTCATTCATTTGTCTGTACCATAATCCATACTCAGATGTGCCCTTCAGATATCTCAGGACATGCTTCCCCACCTTCCAAAAGAGTTTGGTAGGATTAACCATCACTTGACTTAGTTGGTTAACTGCATAGCAAATGTCCAGCCTCGTATTCACTAAATACATTAGTGAACCTACTAACTGTCGATAGATAGTAGCATCCACTACTTCTCCAGAAGTAGCATCCTCTTTCCTCCAGTTTCCTAGAAGAGGAGTATCCATGGGTTTGCAGCCCTCCATGTGAAACTTACCCAGTATCTCTCTTGTATACTTTCCTTGAGACACAAAAAGTTCACCATCTCGCTGCCATATTTCCAAACCAAGGAAATAATGAAGAAGGCCCAAATCCTTCATCTCAAACTCCTTTGCAAGATCCTCCTTGCATGAGTGTATCAGCTGCTCATCACCAGTAAGTATTAAATCATCAACATAAATCACAATGATCAAAAGCTTACCCTCCACCACAAACTGGTATAGGTTTGCATATGCTTCACTTTTGGTGAAGCCCAATCCAGTGAAATAGCTGTCTATCCAAGTGTACCAAGCACGGGGTGCTTGCTTCAGCCCATACAGTGCTCTCTTGAGTCTGCACACATGCAACTCTCTGTCAAAGGTCTCAAAACCTTATGGCTGCTCAATGTACACTTCTTCCTCAATGATCCCGTTGAGGAACGCAGTTTTTACATCCATTTGATGAATGCGCTAGCCCATCTGCGCTGACAGTGCAAGGATGGATCTTATGGAAGAGTACCTAGTGACAGGTGCAAAGGTCTCCCCATAATCTATCCCCTCGATCTGTGAGAATCCCCAGGCCACAAACCTAGCCTTTTGTTTCTCCACACTCCCATCAACATCTTTCTTTACCTTGTAGATCCATCCCGAACCTACCACTGATTTATCAATCGGTCTTGGGACAATTTCCCATACACTGTTTTTGACAATGGAGTCATACTCCTCTACCATAGCATCAACCCAAGTGGGGTCCTGCACTGCTTCCTGAAAGGAACATGGTTTAGTCACAATACATTTTCTCATAAGAGCCATGTATCCAGCAAATCGATTAGGAGACTGTCTCTGCCTGCACTGTGAAATAGGGGCTCCTATATTCTGTGCAGCATCTAGTCTCAATCTATCAGCTTCCGTGGTGCCCTTTCTGCCATTTCTGATGGATGGCTCTGCTTGAGTGGTTTCCTCCACTCTATGAACTTCTTCATGTGGCTGATTCACATCTTGAGACTCATCCTTGGGAACCAACAGTTCCTCTTCTGCATGTAAGTTTAGCTCCCTCTCAAGCGACAACCGCATGGCTTTCCCCTCATCGAATTTTATATCCCGTCGCATAACAGTCATATTAATGTTTGGAAAATACACACGATAATTATGGGGTGTTTCTGTGTACCCCACAAATATCCCAACTTCAGCATTCGGTTCCAGCTTCTTCCTGGAATCCTTGTTTACATGCACATAAACAGATGAACCAAAATTTTTTAAATGTGAAACATCAAGTTTCTTACCAATAAAATATTCTTCAGGTGTACTCATGCCAAGTAATCTATGAGGACAATGGTTCTGCACATAAACCGCAATATTGCATGCTTCTTCCCACAAATGCAATGGTAGGCCTTGATCATGAAACATCACTCGTGCTGCACCCACGATCATTCTGTTATTTCTCTCCGCGACCCCATTTTGCTGTGGGTTATGAGGTGCTATGAGTTCTCTTTTAATTCCTTCTCTGTTGCAGAATTCTTTGAATTCATTAGAGATGTATTCTCCACCATTATCGCTCCTTAGAGCCTTCAGTTGCTTCCTGACTCTTTCTCCACCAATGCTTTAAACTCACAGAACTTTGAGAATGTTTGATCCTTCTTCTGCATGAAGAATATCCAACATTTACGAGAAAATTCATCAACAAAAATAACATAATACCTATGNTTTTCTATTGAAGCAACCGAGAATGGTCCACACACGTCTGTGTGAACTCTCTCCAGGATTACCGAAGCACGATTATCCTTTTCATGAAAGGTGCACTTTACATACTTCCCCAGGGTGCACCCCTTGCACTGATTTGACTGAGCAAGTGTTCCCCTTGGAAGTCCAGTAGATATTTTTTGTATGATCTTCAAGGCTCCATGATGAAGATGGCCCAATCTCATGTGCCATAATTCGCCCTCATCCCGGCTCACCACTGTTTCTTCCTTGCCTATCATGGCACCGCAGCCATCTACCTGTAGCATATAGAGATTCTTAACTAGAATCCCTATCTTCTTGACTTGACCTGTTGCTTTATGTTGTAGGTAGGATATACCACTACTAAAAACAACATCATAGCCTCTGTCCTCCAACATTGTGACTGAGACCAAGTTTTTCTTCAAACCTAGAACATGCATAACATTTTTCAATTGAAATGGTTTACCTGACTCCCTCTGAAAGGCAATGGTACCAATACCAGTTGCACTGTATTTTCCATCATCGCCCATCTCTATATGCATTCTGAGATCTCTCTCCTCCAAGTCAATGAAA